>JAQGBS010001561.1:0-15369 GCA_034698545.1 Acrobeloides obliquus
TCATCGTGCAGCCAAATTGTTTCGCCTGTATACGTCTGATAAAATGGGGCCATGATTGCATTCGGATTTTGGGAATGTTTCAGACCGAGTGCATGCCCAATCTCATGCACGGCAACTGCATACAAGTCTAAGCCATCGCCTGGAATTTAGATTAGAAATTGATGAATTTTTCAAATTTTGATGAATTTTCATTTTTTGATGAATTTCTCAATTTTTGACGCAATTTTCAAACTTTTCAATTTTTGACGAATTTTTCATTTTTTAGGGAGTAAATTAGGGCCTTTCTTCAAAAAATTTTTTGAAAAATGACCTTCTATGGATAAAAATAGGGTGAAAAATCGATTGCGCACATTCCCGTCTCGTGAAAATGCTTCCTTCATCTTGTTTTCGCGAAGATAGCACTATTTCACGTTTGCTTAAAATTTGCATAATTCCAAACGCCAAAGAGAATAGTGCTATTTTCGCGAAAACAGAGTGAAGGAAGCATTTTCACGCGACGGGGATGTATGCAACCGATTTGTCACCCTATTTTTACCCCTAGAAGGCATTTTTCAAAAAAATTTTTTTTGGAGAAAGTCCTTAATTTGCACCCCCTTTAATGAATTTTTCAATTTTTAACGAATTTTTCAATTTTTGACAAAGTTTTTAATTTTCGACGAATTTTTCAATTTTTACCTCGTTTATTAGGAGACCAATCTTCATCATCATCAAAATGAACATCACCCCCAAAGCGTGGGAAGAAAGCATGGGCAAGAATTCGGCCTGAAAATTGTTGTGAGAAAAAATTGTTGGCATCTACCTCGACCATCGAATGGTTCACCATCTCCGTGTGCACCTTTGGCGAATAGAATTTCAATATTGACGTCACCTTTCGGCTTATAAACGAATCGTAGTGGAGATCTATCTTCCCAAACCTAAGAAAAGTTTGAACTTTTGACACAATTTTCGTGAAATTTGGTGAAAAAATATTTTTTTGTCTTAGGGGACCAAGGGGTAAAAAATCGAATTTTCAACAATTTCTCCAAAATCTATTTTTAAAATTTTTCGATTTTTGACGAATTTTTCGATTTTAAAAAGTTCCGTGATAGCCAAAAAAATTTCCGACTATAGGACCCAATGGATAACACACGAAAATTTCTTCAACAAACCATACTTTAAATGCTTTACGTATGACTTTGCGCACAACACGGTGTGGCAATGAGTTTCCAGACTTTTTAATCCTATAGCTAATCTGGGGCACACCCCAATATGAGCCTAAAATTATCCAACAGCATTATTAAAAGGGGGAGGTAAACTTTACAGCAGCATCTCCGAAAAAAATTTGTTTTGGAATTTTTGCAAAAATGATTTTTCTATGGGTAATTTTATGCGAAAAATCGATTACGTGCATTCCCGAAGCTTGAAAATGCTTCCCTGATTCAGAGAAATAAAAGTATTTATTGAAGCGAAAATATGAAAATTTTCATATTCTCGCTTCAATACACACTCTTACTTCCCTGAATTATGGTTGAATACGCACTCTTATTTCCTTGAATCAGGGTCAGGAAAGCACTTTCAAGCTTCGGGAATTCGCGCAATCGATTTTTCGCATAAAATTACCGTCAGAAAAGTCATGTTTGTAAAAATTCCAAAAAAATTTTTTTTGGAGATGCTGCTGCCAAGTTTACTCCTCCCTTTAACCTTATTTCAACACAACCTTCGACAACATATCGTCTCCGTCTCCTCTTCTTTGTGCCAATTTTCCAAAAATATGCATCATCTTTCATGCAGTAAACTTTCGGTTGTAATTTCTTTGTGTTGTTTCGCAAATTTCCTAAAGATGTTTATTGCGATAGGAGTTTTTTTCGATTCGAAAAAGTGTCTCTGCTTGAAAGGTTTGTGTTGATAAAATATAAACACACTTTTCATAAGTGCAAATGAATCATCTCTTTCGACCATTGTACGCCGGAAGTAAGGACAAAAAAAATTATGTTGTATAAGTTTTTTAAGCTAATATGGGACGTTTTAGACATGTAAAATCGATTTTTTCCTAATTTTGGCAGGAAGTTGTTGGGCATACTTTACTTGTTATAAATATGTTCTTGGTTTGGGTGTCTGAAGCTTCGTTGCGGAGATATTAACACGAAAACTTTATACTATTATAACTACAAAAAAATTGACGCGCAAGGGTGTTGAACCAGGCGTCTTTCAATTGACAAACGAGTCACTTGCCACTCGACCATCCTTACTATTATTTTGAGATGTTTAAATTTAATCAAGTTGTAATTGTATAAAGTTTTCGTGCCAATATCTCCGCAACGAAGCTTCAAACACCCAACCAAAAACATAACAAGTCAAGTATGCCCAACAATTTCCTGCCAAAATCTGAAAAAAAAATCTATTTTACATGACTAAAACGTGTCTTTTAAAAGTGCAAGGCATTGTAAATTGGTTCTATGCTTTTTCGGTTTTGTGTGTTTTCAAAAAAAGTCAGCCCATTAAACCTATTCATAGTAAGTGAAGTGTGTATGAAGAAAAAGTCAGAAATTTTTCTTTTGAGTTGAAATTTAGTTGCATGGGAAAATATTCAAGGAGAGATAGAATTTAACAAAAATGGCACTGGGACAATTTTTCACGACTAAAAAAGGGGGAAAGGGCCCATTTTACATAGGATGGCGCCCCCCCCCAAAAATTGAATTTTTGCGATTTTTTATTTACAGGGTGCATAAAAAAACCGGGATTTGGGCAATTTTTTCATGTTTTTTCGACTTGAAATGAAAATGAAAAATTCGTGAAAAATAAAAAAATTCGACAAAAATTGACTAAAATTCGTCAAAAATCAAAAAATTTAATTTTTAATGAATCGATTTTTTCATGTTTTTTTACCAGAAATTTTTTTCAAAAATGATCTATTCGAGCTAATTTTATGCGAGAAATCAATTGCGCGCATTCCCGAATCTTGAAAATGCTTCCTTAACCCTGATTCAAGGAAATAAGAGTATGTATTGAAACGAAAATCGAACATATACTAATTTCCCTGATTCAGGGTTAGGGGACCGTTTTCAAGGTTCAGCAATGTCGCAGTCGATTTCTCGCATACAAAAATTTCCTGCAGGGTTATTATTTGAGTTGGCGACACTTGCGCATATACATTTGCGCATGAACAAATGTTGTACTCACAAAAGTGAATGCGCAAATGTACGTGCGCAAATGTTACATGCGCAAATGTACATGCGCAAGTGTCGCCAACCCTATTATTTTGACCACAGGAAAATGGAGAAATTGATTGTTGTAAGTTGTCCTAGTGCCCATGTAAAGTGTCCATATGTAAATTGTACTACTAGTGTCAAAGAAAATACCTGAAATGAACAAATCAGAAGACACTCCAGAAAGTGGCACTGCTATAAGAGTATTCGTTAAATTACTTTCCTATAAATAATACCATTATATTATTTCCCGATAAATAATATGTACCGTAAATACTGTAAAAAAGGCCCCCCCCCTTGGAGGTTTTGTGTGTATTTTTAACAGTTTCGGGCATATCTGGAGTGGTTGTTTTTTCAAGGGATTGAAAAATGTTTTTCAACCCCTCCAGGGGTTTGAGGGGTTGAAAAAACAACTACCCCCCCCCGATATGTCCGAAACCGTTAAAAATGCACACAAAACCTCCAAGGGAGGGGGCGTTTTTTACAGTATTTACGATAATTTCTGTCATTTTTAATTTTGGAAAAAATAAAAAATTTAAGGAATTTTTCAATTTATTTCCATCAAACAGAAATGTACATTTTTGTTAGTCATCTATCGGCGGACTAGCAGAAAGCTAGATCGAGATCAGCAAAAAATTATTCCAGGAGAGTGTAAAAAATTCATATTTTCACAAGCGGTCAAAAAAATCTTTTAACAGCGATGAGAAATAGAATTGTCAAAATTAAGAAAAAGAATAATAAAGAATTTAATTTGTGGGACGAAGTGGCCTTAATGGCGCAGTAGGTTGCGTGTTTGGCTATTGCCCGAAAGGTCGTGAGTTCGATACCCAGCTTCGCCGCTTGGTTTTTGCCCAAAAAATTGGTCTCAATTTTGACAATTCTATGTAATGAGAAATATTGGAGACCAATTTTTGGGCAAAAACCAAGCGACGAAGCTGGGTATCGAACCCGTAATTTTTCGGGCAATAGCCAACCACGCAACCTACTGCGCCACTGAGATCACCTCGTCCCACAAACTTAAATTCGTTATCATTTTTTCTCAATTCCCCTTCCCCCGCGCGAGGGTGTTTTATGATCCTCAATCCTTCTATGATAAAAAATATACCCTTTCATGATATTCCATATTTCTATAAAAACTATTAGCATGAGCAAATGATAGTAAGAATAACATAAGCCAATAATGAGTCAATAGACCTCCAATGCGAATCAGCCCGAAGGCCATTTGATCCTGAATCGTCGTTCTATGTTTGATCAGAATTTAAAAGTAGAAAAAGCTGACGATTGACTAAATCCACGAGGTCCATAGCTCTTACGAAGCTTATTCTGTCATGCTAAACAACTTCAATAAATTATTAGGGCGGAGTTATTTCCGTCTGGCTGGAAAGAAACTGTTGAATGGAAAAAGGCATTGCCGCTCAAAAGGAATAAGACAAAAAAACTTTTTTTACAATTCAACTTTTTCGAGACGATGGGATGTCGAACTTTGCCAGATAAAAAATCACAAATTTCGAAATTATAGTTTGTTTAAAGGACTAGTCTACTTTTGAGGAGTTGATGCCATGTGATAGAGCACAAAATTTGGAACATTTTTTCTTTTACAGCACTACTTGAAAATCTAATCATAAAAAGTTATGAGCGAAACAAAGTTGATGAAAAATTGAAGCGAAAACTCTGATTCATGTTTTCGTTTCAATAACCCAAAACAATGTACAAATTGGATAATTTTGGTGTTATTTTATTCGTCTCGATTTTTCGAAAAAACCGCTGTATTTTCTTTTTAATTAAACTAAAACTTTTTTTAAATTTTAAGTAAATTCAAAAATTAATTTCAGGTGCAGGCTCTTCGTTTCAATGTTCAAACTTGTTTGAAAATTTTTTTTCGCAACTTTGTTTCTCTCATAACTTTAGAAACTGAAGACGAAGAAAAAACCTTTGGATCTGAAGTTCAAATACTTGACAGAATCGCAGAAGAACAACGAAAGGACCAAATTCTAAAAGAAACAATAAATTGCTCGAAGAAGGAGCACAAGTTGAAACGCCCAATCTTCATGGCCGTTCATGATAACTTGTGGTTGGAGCAGGATCATAGGTCGGCAAGGTGGGGGGGGGGGAAGGCCCCCGATGAGGTGGTCCCTCTCAATTTTGAGTGAGTGGGTCAGGGAGAGACTCCTCCTCTTGGTGACCTTTTTTTACCACTTTATATGTTCGGCGGGGTCCATGCGGTGGTCCTCCCTTAATTTGGGTCCATGAGTACGTGGGTCAGGGGGAGACTCCCCCCCCCCCCTGCCGACCTATGAGCAGAACACTTCGTTAGATTTTCAAGTGTGCTGTAAAAGAAAAAAATGCTCGAAATTTTGTGCTCATTCACTTGGAATCAACTTCCCAAAAGTAGACTGGTCCTTTAAAAAAGTTTGTTAAAAAAATTTGTGAAACTTTTCAATGGAATTTGGAAATTAGAACGGAAAAGAAGCTGAATAAGAAAATTGAATTTTTACAATGGTATTGCAATTGAATAAATATGTTCGCCTCCTCGACTCTTCATTCATCATAATCTCGGCAGAATTCTAATATTTGTTCAGAAATAAACAAATAGCCGAGATTAAAAGCTTCTCCTAAATAAACGATCTTATCAGATGAACATGGCAAATTGGCGAAGCCACCCTCCACTTCGAATCTCTGCGCGTACTACCAACATCAAAACTATGTCTAGACAAATGTGTTTTTTGTCATTCAAGTGCACTCAATTATGCTTTAATGTTTATGAAAACGTTAAATTCGTAAAAATTTGTACGAATTTTTTATATAGTCCTTTTTGCGTAAGAAAAAAGTGAGCATATGGTCAACTAGATAGGACTTTGGTGATTCATTTTACAGTCAAACTTCGATATAACGACACTTCAAGGTATAGTTTAAAGGAAACCAACTTTTCTGTTGGTTTAAACCAACTCAGTTGGTTTAAACCAACTACTAATCTTCATGAAAATAAAATATCTTATCGTATTGTTGTTTTCAAAAAACGAAATCGCTAATTTTTATATGTTTTGCAGTTTTTTTGTAGTTGGTTTAAATCGACTGTGGTTGGTTTAAACCAACTATAGTTGGTTTTAACCAACAACAGTTGGTTTTAACCAACCACAGTTGGTTTAAACCAACTGTCTAAGCAGAATCTCTGTTTAAGCAGAACCATTGTTGGTTTAAACCAACTGTGGTCTGTTTAAACAGAATTTTTATATTATAGCATAATTAAATGCCTAAGCCTGCTGATAATGGTGTTTTTCATTTTTGACAACTCTTGTTTTTGTGTGCTAAAAACATCAAGATTTCAACAAAAATATTTTAAAAAAACAACATAAGGGCTTTACAATACAATAATAAATTAAAAACAACCATAGTTGGTTTGAACCAACCATAGTTGGTTTAAACCAACATTGGTTAGTTTGAACCAACTATTGTTGGTTTAAACCAACAAAGGTTTGCTTTAGTTGGTTTTGCTCAACTAACTAAAAAAACATAAAAAGCTATCAAATCGTTATTAAATATATAGTGCAACAATTTTTTCCATCTTTTTTCCATTTTTGTTAAAAAATGTCCTGTTGGTTAAAACCAACAAAAAAGTTGGTTTCCTTTAAACTATAGTTGCGGGGGCAATAGCCTCTCCTCTCGCTACGTACTTGAGGATGTAGACAGGATTAGGTTTATGGGGGGAGTCACCCAACAAAAAATTACTTAATTTACCTCAAAAATTATATAAAATATCACCTAAAAATCGATCTCAGAGGAGAGGGAGGGGGATTCAATTGAAGAGAGGAAGAAATATAAGAAGTGCGAATTCAAAAAGTTTAGTCCAACACAAAATTAAGAAAAATGAATGTTGGGGATTGGCTATTTTATGCGAATATGGGTGCATATGGGTTAGTTACTTCATCAAAATTTAATGGATTTTCACCTCCAAAATGCTATTATGTTATAGATTCTTCAAACTGGTAAGAAGTTTGAATAAATTTCGTAATAAAATTTTTTTAAACAGTATCTTTGAAAGAATCGACCTTTATCCTATACAAAAAAATGTAGACGTCACAATTTCATGTAGACGTCGTTTGCCGGGTTTTCTTCATCGGTGCTGGATCTTCAGTGTTCATATGGGTCTCACTTCTCGAAAGTTCTTTCACTCGTTCTTAGCTTTTCCTCTTCGACTCGTTCGGTGACTTTGGCATTTGCGTTCGGATGGAAGAGTGGTTCTTTCGGTACAATCTGAACTTCGGGAATCAAGGCAAATTGGTCCTCTTTCAATGGTCATTCGTTTAACTGGCATCTTCCTGGCCATTCCATAAGCTTTCGGACATTACAGGGTGATTCAAAATTTCGTGGACACGAGCTTTAGCACAGATGTTGGCTTCCAAAATGCTCGATTGTCGGTCATTTTGGTTGTAAAAAAAGGAAAATTTTAAATGTGTGATGTTAAAAAAAGCTTTAAAAATATTTTCAAGACGCTTTATGGTGTCAAACTTTATATAAAAACGTATTTTTAAAGTGTCCACGAACTTTTGAAACATCCTGTAATATGCGATGCAGGTCGGCTCATCTTCTTCCCGAGCACCACGTCAACACATTGTAATTACGACGGTTCGCTTTCCCAGTTGATTCCTTCGGTACGCATTTGTTGGTTTTCTCTTTCGTTGGACAGGTTCACTACCTTCTACTGATCCACTCGTTGCCTCATCCTGTTGTCGTTTTTGTAGCTGAAGGGTCTACGCAGTGGTTCATCCATGTTGGCAATAGTGGTTTCCATATTACCTCATCCGTCCTGTTAGCCGTCTTCGGAGCTATTGGCCTCAGAGTAGTCATCAGTGTCGGGTATCTATATTCTCATTCTTTGATAATGCTCAGATAACGTCTGGAACCAAGGTATTTAGTACGCCTTCTAGGTTGGTACATCATCACTCCCATCCGTGGCAGCCAATTAGCAGCCGCTGACCCGCCGCAATTTGTCAGAATTTATGAGATTCTGCACGGTCCGCAGTCACCAAATGGCAGCCAACCCGCTTCAGGGTTGATTCCATCGCTCCATCACTTTCTCGTTCATTCGCATAACCTTCTTCATTTGGAGCAGTGCTCCGCTCTGCTTCACCCTTCCGAGGCAAGAGTTCGTCACTTCGGGGTTTTCCCATCAGATCTTCAGGCTATATCTCGGTTCTTCAGTAGCATCACATCAGAGGAGTTCATCAGTATTCTTGGTGTTCCTTCCCTCGTTCCGAATGGAGTTTTCATTTCAGTTCTTCGGATGGTTCTCTCGCTCGGAATTCTTCGGATGGAGTTATTCTTCCAGCACTTCGTTTTTGATTGGACATCGCTTCGACATTCTTCGCCATGCGCTCGGACCATCAGGTCCGTTCGCTGATGCACCATGTCGAGAAATGAGCCCAAAGCGATGACATCAACCGCTTTTGATGATCGAGGTTGCAAACGATTGTTGGAATGCTAGAAAAACAAAGTTACGACGCGATTTTTCTTTTTTATGTTGAAAAATGAAGTTTTTTCTGTCAAAAACTGCAAAATTTGGTTGATTACCTATAAAAAATCGGAGAAAAACATTTTTCTTACCGAAAAAGTTGATTCTTACAAATACACTTCTTTAATTAACCCCCTTAGTTGAATAAATAAATTTTAGGAATCAGTTATATGGTAAAAATCAAGTTAATGAAGATATTCTGGTTAATGTTTCGGGCTATTAAATTTATATAAATATCACCTGTAGAAGCATAAAAATTGTTTTTCTAATTTTTAAAAAAATAAAAATAAAATTTCTCTCTTAAGTTTCAAAACGAAATACTCCATTCAACTCAACTTAATGAAACGAGCAAAACGTGTACTATATAATAGGAGTCTCTCTAGAAAACACCATGGCCGAGTGATAAAGCGCTAGTTTTGTAATCTTAAAAGCCGAGTTCGAAATCCACCGAAACTTCAATCGTAATTTTGCGTGAAATTTTTGCATATCTCTATTTTTAATCCTAAAGCATTTTTCACACTGAAAACCTATGCCGTTATTATTTATGCCGATGTCATAAATATGAAAGACATAAAAATAATGTCCTTGTTCTCCTAAATGTCATAAACTTTTAAGGCATTCGGAATAAATACTTTTTGATTTCTTCTCCATGTTATTAATGCTGATATCTTAACACGAGAATACTCCTTCAAATTTCAGGTATATTCTGTTATTTTAAACTATTCTGAGCAACATTCAAAATTTTTTTTTGAAAAACAATTGTCTAACCATGGACTATGCAGCTTTTTTCGCTGGCAAAATCAAATCAACTCAGGTGGGATTCGTACCCGAGACCCTTGGACTTGAATCTTAGAGCACTACCACTGAGCCAAGTTCACGATAAAAATCATGATTTTTAATTTTGCTTATAATTTAACAACAATTTTTTTTCTTTTTATAAATAACAACTTTTTTCAAAAAATTTTTTTGAATATTGCTCAGAATAGCTTAAAATAACAGAATATACCGGAAATTTGAAGGAGTATTTCCGTGTTAAGAGGCAACATCTCGAAATATCGCAGATAGCTATTGAGGGTGGGAGTACGCCAAAAAGTGTCGACACAAACTTGAAGCCTATATTATTCCCGCAAAAACCCTGAATCAGGGTTTTTGTGGGAATTTAAAATTCAAAACAAATTTCAAAAATCGCCAACTTCAAACGCGATTATCTCAAAGCCATTCGCGATTCAGAATTTACTGTAAAAAATGCTCTATTTTCCATGAATTTTCCGAAATTATGGCAAATTTTGCTAATCTAAAGAATTTTCAATTTTTGACCCCCCCCCTTTAGTTTTAGCTAAGAGACATTTTTTGTTCCCCGGCCCCTGAAAAGTGACTTGGTCAGGGATGTCGCCCAGGAGTTCTAGTTTATTTTTATGTGCAACTTGGAGCTCGTGTAGTGAGAAAATTTTGAGCTAGAGCCCAAAAAGTGAACTTTTGAGAGAGTCAAAAAGCGTTATTAATAGAAAGAAAGTCACTTTTCTCAAAAACTATAAATGCTAGGATCATGATCGAGGTGTCGTTGGAAAGGGGGACGAATGGCAACGAAAACGTGTTTTAAAAGCCACCTTCTATAAAAATCGACCCTTGGAAGGATCCGGATCCCAAAAGTTGTTTGATTTGTCTAAATTTCAAACGTACCCCCGTTTTTGACTATGCTGAGTCCAAAAATGAAGGGATTGGCATTAACTTTTCAATTGGATTTTGATATCCGGCACATGGGCCTTGTTTTCCTTTGTTTTCAAAATCGGAACTCAACAACTTTAAACGCGATTTGGTGTCATTTTGTTCGTCTCATTTAACTATAAAAAATTGCTACAACGTTCATTTTATGAAAATTTAAAAAATTGATGCAAAAATTAAAAAAGTTTGTGTATTACAACGAAGAGCTTGTAACAAATTCAAAATTTCAAACACAATTATCTCGAAAACTACAACGATTCAGAAGATGGCGTAAAAACAAAAAATGCTCCATTTTTCATGAACTTTCCGAATATCAATAAATATGGCAACTTTTTTCCCACTGGATTGGTCCTTGAAGTTTGCTCTAAGGGTCACCACAAGCTATCGCACTACCACAAGCAACGGCACAAGCTATCGCACGAAGTCATCGTACGAGTGTAAAATACACTCGTACGACAGACGAAATGGCCACAAGCTATTGTACGAATTTCATCGTACTGCGTCGTACGATCGTACGACAGCTTGTGGCGATTTCGTCGTACTTTTACGTTAATTTTACGATCGTACGATGACTTTGTACGATAGCTTGTGAGGCCATCGTACTTTCGTACGATAGTTTGTGCCGTGCTTGTGGCGACCCTAAGTTTTTTTCCGGTACTGTAACAATTTTTTGGATATAACAACTATAAAAATATCAAACTATACAATTATATAAATGTTGACAATAGATTAAAAAACAACTAGGCCATAATCATTTTTCCAACTTTCCAACATAACACACTCGATTTTTATTGTTTAGCAAAAAACAGAACCGGACTTAATTTCATCAGTCTTTTTTTTTATTAAAGCACAACACAAAAGCCGGTTCTATAATTATTTCTTCTCGACAACAACTGGCATAATTTGGCCCGAAAATGAAAGTTGTATAATTTTGAGTCAAGTCGGTTCTTATCAAGCATAAAATTGGGGTTAAAATAACAAGGGTGCAATATTACAAAATTGTCTTCTCCGACTTTTAATGCACCAACAACAACAACAGGTTATTTTAGACAAGAGCAATATTTGGTACTACTAAGGATTAGTGAATCCACGAATTTTTTTTACTTTTTTTCTATGGAAATGATCGTCTCTAGGGGTAACTTTATGCGGAAAATCGATTGCGCACATTTTCAAACCTTGAAAATGCTTTCCTGGTCCCGATTCAGGATATTGTATTGAAGCGAAAATGGTCAAAATTCGAATTTTTTCCATTTTCGCTTCAATACAACATTCTGAATCAGGGAACCATTTTCAAGGTTCAGAAATGTGCGCAATCGATTTCTCGCCAAGAAAAACTCCTAGAAAACCTGTTTTTTGAAAATTTTTGTTTCAATACACATATCCCCCTTCCCTGAATCAGGATCAGGGAAGCATTTTCAAGGTTCGAAAATGTGTGCAATCGATTTCCCGCATAAAGTTACCCCTAGAGAGATCATTTCCAAAGTAAAAAAGTAAAAATTTTTTTGAAAAAAATTCACGACTCGCTAATCCTTAGTAGTACTCAATATTGGAAGTTTTGAATTGTGTAAGCAATTGCGCGAATTCGGAGGTAATAAATACGATGAGTAACGCATGTTTGGCCTCCAGACAAAATGCAACGTAATAGCAACAATTCGTCGAACACTACAATAGACGACGGAGGACGTTTTGCTGGGCTTTTCGAGTTGTAAAAAAAGAAATAAGCTGTTTGGAACCAATGATTGGATCTTTTTGATCAACAATTTTAATTTTGGTATGGAAAAGGGGAAAATTTTCGTATATGACATTTGTTCAATGGGTAGTTTAATCAAAAAATTTCTTATCCACACAATTGTTACCGACAAAGGAGGGTCCCGAACTGTTCGATCGCCTTTCAAAAATTCTCTTCACCATATTGTAGAAAATATAAATCTTATTTATTCTTGCATATTATTTCTTGCAATGGAATATAGGCTAGGTTTAGGCTTAGGCTTAAGCTTGGGCTTGGGCTTAGGCTTAGGCTTAAGCCTAGGCTTAATGGACCAGTGCAACAGAAAAATCGATTTTCTGGAAATAAGCCTATTATGTAGAACTTCGTTCACTGATCATTTTTTATTTTTACGTAGACCTCATTTTCATGGAGAAAAATTGCAAAAAAGTGAGAATGAGGTTCCATGACCATTTGGCTGATCGGTTTCCATCGCAGTTTTTCAAGTAGTTTCGGGTAAGGAGTGATGAAGTCATTGGGGGGGGGGGGAGGTAATTTTATATGGGGAATCGATTGCGCGCATTTTCTATGCATGACGAAATTTCCTTGACCCTGATTAGGGAATGGAGTTGGATTTTCGGGCGAAAAAAAGAAAAACTTTCGATTTTTGCCCCATTTTTTGGCGCAGTCGCCTTGTTGTTTTATAGCAATGATATTTAACAAAAATCTTTCGGAAAAACTCTTTCATCCCATATGATAAATTTCACTTTTTTTCCAATAGCGCTGATATTTGTTATATCCGTTATGTATTCCAGATGTTTTCTTGCAGATAAATCCCGTCTACAGGGTGGCCCAAAAATTCCCGCCCTAATCTTGTTATGCATATATTTTAATGATTTTATTTGATCTATAATCGATTTTTTTAGCATGAACAAGTTTCGAGGAGGTATTATTCGTCTTTTGAGTAGTGGGTGTTTCAACAAGACGGCATCCATCACACCGAGCAGAAGAAACTCAAGATTTGGTCAGAGACATCTTCCCTAAATGCATCGAAGTCGACATCAGCCCGAAGCGAAACAATGGAGAATGGCCACCGAATTCGCCCGATTTATGTGTGGAGGACTTCTCATTATGGAGCATTTTGGAAAACGAAGCATGTTCAAAGCCCCATCAGTCGATCGAAGCGCTGAAGAAAAGTTTGGTTAAGGCATGGAACGCTATACCTCAAGAAGTCATTGATCGAGCTTTGGACGGCTTCCCGAAGCGTTTGAAGAAGTGCATTGATGCCCAAGGTGGCATCAATGCATTTTGAAAATAAATAGTTAAATGTTGTTGTTATTATTAGTTTTTGTTAGGTTTTAAATAAAATTTGTTATCAAATATATACAAGATTAGGGCGGAAACTTTTGAGCCACCCTGTAGAATGATGGCTACAGCTTTTTGTTTTTTTTTAATTGGACTTTCGCCAAAAGGCCGCCTGTTTTATTTGCTTCTTCCACAGGGTGTTTGAATTCAAAAATCGGTTCGAGAATTGAGCACTTCCAGATTTCTCTCTCTTGGCCGTGTCAGTTGGTGTTGTTCTTTTTCTTGTATATTGCTCATGTGATATAACAAGCGAATTTGATCTCGGTGACTTGGAGATCGAGAAGAGAATGGCCAATAGCCACTCCTCATCTTCGACATAATAAAAGTTTGTTTTAGAGCATCTATTTTTACACTTAGGTAATATTTTTACACTATTTTTTGTTTTTCGACCAAGACACCGAAACTGCAGGACTAGCCCTCGACTATGGGGGTTTCCGATTTTCGCTTTAATGCACAAACCCCTTCCCTGAGTCAGGGTCAGAAAAGCATTTCATGGCGTAGCCAGACCCCCCAACTACGGAGGGGGGGGGGCAAAAAATTGAAAAAAATGATCATTTTTTTCAAAATCGAAAAAATATAGGGGGAACCTTAGGAAAAAATTTTAATTTTTCCAAGAACGGGGACACTTGCCCCCCCCCCTCTAGCTACGCCGCTGACTATTAGGTTAGATAGAGCACAAAGTTCTCGGTCAAGTAAACTAGACAAAAGTTCTTTGCTTAGATTTTCACTCTTGTTTGATTTTAAATGCTATTGTTGAAATTTTTTCTTAAACCAACAAGTAGTTATACAGGGTGTCCCAGTAGGTTGGGATTATCATCTGATAGCTTAGTGATGCCTCAACAACGTAAAAAATCGTACCAAAAAATCTTTTAACAGTGATGAGAAATAGAATTGTCAAAATTGAGAAAAAATGATAGCGAATTTAAGGTTATGGGACGACGTTGCCTCAATGGCGCAGTAGGCTGTGTGTTTGGCTGTTGTCCAAAAGTTTGCGGGTTCGATACCCAGTTTTGTCGCTTGGTTTTTGCCCAAAAATTGGTCTCAATTTTGACAATTCTATTTCTCATTACTGTTAAAAGAGACCAATTTTTGGGCAAATCAAGTGATGAAGCTGGGTATCGAACCCACGACCTTTCGGGCAACAGTCAAACACGCAACCTACTGCGCCATTGAGGATACCTCGTCCCATAACCTTAAATTCTTTATTAATCTTGATAATTCTATTTCTCATCACTGTGAAAAGATTTTTTGATACGGTTTTTTGTACGTTGTTGGGGCATCACTAAGCTATCAGATTATGTTCAAATCAAATCTCTATCTTATTGGAAAGACGGAGAAAAGTTGTTTGAAAAACTTCAAATTGAAAATTTCTTAGTGAGATCTTCCTCCAAAATCAACCATATTCTTATGAAATTGGTCTTGCTTTAGTCAATCTGAAACAAGTGTTTCATTATTTCGAGCATAATCAGCAAGAAGATTCGCACGAAAAATCGAGTAAAATAATAGGCTAATTCAATCGGAGAAGCGTTTTCGGGTTCGACAATACGCGCAATCGATTTTTCGCTTAGAAAAACCCCTATAGGGTGTATAAAAAACCGGAATTTGGGTGATTTTTTCATGTTTTTTTCAAACTGAAAAATTCGCATATCAGCAGAATCGTCTCAGCTCTCTCCTACAAAAACCGTATCGAAAATGATCGATTGGATGACGAGAAACCTTCAAATCAAAAATCGGGCAATTTGTAAAAGTACGACTGCGCCGAACACCCCAAACGGGTCCCAATTAGGCCTAAGCCTAAGACATAAGCCTAAACCTAAGGCCTAGGCTTAGGCCTAAGCCTAGGCTCAGGCCTAGGCCTTAGGTTTAGGCTTAGGTCTTAGGCC
>JAQGBS010001562.1:0-15365 GCA_034698545.1 Acrobeloides obliquus
TCTACGGTTTTTAAAAAATTTCTCCGGTTTTTATCGATTTTTGCTCCGGTTTATGAAATGGTATGTGGCAACCCTAGCTCTATTTTTCATGATCTTTCCGAATATATCATTTTTCACTTGATTGTAACTTACTGGACTGGTCCTTTAAGGGGAAAAATAATTGATAGGGTCTTTGAACGCAAAAAAATATTGTCCATTCCAAAGCTCAATTCTATCAAAAAGTGGTTTTAATACAGGGTGTCCCACAAAAAAGTAGAATTTTGAAATTTTTTGGGGTCAATTTTTCGAAAATTTTTTTTTCTAAAAATGTCATTTCTAGGGGTAAAAATAGCTGAAAAACATGAATCCGACGTCCAAAAATTTTATTTATTTATAAAAACCCCTTAAAATGGCCAAAAATTGTATTTTTTAAGACTTTAAAAAATTTCAAAATTCTACTTTTTTTGGGACACCCTGTAAGAAACTCGCAGAACGACTTTTTTTGCTAAAAAGATCTCAGATGCAGAAGACCAAAAATCTAGTACGCGCATTTTTCATTACCGTATACCAATATCCTTCAAAATAATATACTATTCCAAAATTTTGAAATCGATAGAAAATAAAGTACAATGTGTCCCAATCAAGTAGTACGATTTTAAAATTCGCTATATCAGCGAGGAAAAATGATTTTGACATGAGATCTTTTTTAAGTTGCTAGAGGTGCATTCACGTTTTATAGAAAAATATTTGCCTGATTTTCAGGCAATTCTGAGTACTGAAACGAAAGCTTATTTAAAAAAATCGAATTTTTGGCCATTTTTGAGAGAAATTTGGACCAATTTTTAACAAAAACTAAGAATATGTTTTTCATGATTTTGTACACTATCGTTTTTTGAGACGGGGACTCGAATGGCGTTGGAATTTTTTTAAATTCCCATGGAAAAAATAGTCAATTTTGCGTTTCAATACTCAGACTTACCTGAAAATCAGGCAAAAAAATTGAAAAAATGAGAAAAAAATTGAACCGAAAAACGCAAAAAAATTTTGGGACGATCCCTTGAGCGCCGAAGGCGCTCGATCTCCCGATTCTTTTCCTATAAAACGTGAATGCACCTCTAGAAACTTAAAAAAGATCCCATGTCAAAATCATTTTTCCTCGTTGATATTGCAAATTTTAAAATCGCACTACTCGATTGGGACACCCTGTATATTATATTGGCAATTCCGTAAAGTATCATCAGTTGATAAACATCAATTTTATTGAACTCAGGCGACGTATAATATATCTACAAATAGATTTTTATTTTTAAAAATTATCACTTACATGCATCACCATTACATAGATAATTAACAATGGTATTGGTAACAAAAGCAAGTAAAGTAGTAGCACTGTGTAACCAGTATTATTAACGCAAACTGCTGGCGTGGGTGTTCCATTGTAAATCGAGATTTTTTGTTCACATTGCACCTGTTTTTTCAATGCCTAAATGTTCAATTTACCCAAGAACACTGAAAAAATATATCTATTGCATTAGAATTTTCCGACACAAATTAAGCAAAGTGCAAAAAATAGGCAAAATGCAAAAATAATATGACGCCAAAAAGAGACTTGAAACCGTCACATTATGTGCAAAAGACGAGCGCGATACCACTACACACAGAGGCTTATGAATAAACAGCAAACAGCCGATCCTTATAGACAAAATATGAGCTCTATAGGAAACGGCCTAGTCCCGTATAAAATGGCTAATCTTTATAAAAAAAAGTTGTGCATTATTACGTGGTCAGAATTAGGAGCGACTACTCCAAGGGTTCCATGGTTTGGTGGTATTGGGCTTGTCTCAGTCCCTCAAGGCTGGTTCAAACCCTGCTTAAGGCCAAAAGATTTTTCTAGTAGTACAGGGTGTCCGGAAAAAACTCGGGAATTTTGTTGTTTTTTCAATCGTATTCATTTTGAATTTGTTTCTTTCGTCTTTTTAGCATTTTTTCATCAAAAATCAACATTTTTAAGAAGAAATTGGCATGAAGATCGAAAAATCTTGGTTTCGACCGGCAGCGTGCTTTTTGGTCAAGGACAGGAAGATGAAGAGAAAAGATGTGGCCGCCTTATTTGGAGTTAAGCCAGACACTGTTGGGGATGCCATCAAACGCTTCGAAGAAACCGGTGGCTTCAAGAATCGGAAGGGCATGTTAAATGTTGGTTTTTTGATAAAAAAGTGCAAAAAATATGTAAGAAACAAAATTAAAATGAATACAATTGAAAAAACAACAAAATTCAAAAAATCCCGAGTTTTTTCCGGACACCCTGTAAAATCTCTTTGGATGATCTCTAGAATGCACGGCATTACATAAATAAAAAAGGACGATCTCCATGAAATCAGCCTAGAGCACAAGAAAACGTCGATCTCGATAAAGGCATATTTGTTAGCTATAAAAGTTTCGTTCTTACCGCACAGCCTTCACAACTAAAAGATGAAACATTTAAATATCCTGATTGAGGTCCTAGATTCGTTAAATATGGTATAGGCGGGTTGTAAGTCTTGTTCAAGTCATCTATAAATGTTCCCATCGTATCTAATGGAAATGAATGAACAATCCCGGAAATATAGCATTTTTGGTCTAAATTTTGAACTATATTAAATTAATAGATCATGTTAGGATTCATGAGATTAAGGATCATGTTCAATATATCCCTCACATTTACATGTGAGGGATCCGTCACATTTACAAACACCACTCAGACCCTTCTTTATAGGGTCACAAGCAGAATGCAGAGGGGGTCTTATGGTCTCAGGGTTGGCCATTGGGTCTATTGGATTGATCTGGGCCCAGTCTTATAATCTCGAGAGGGGGAGGGGAAGAGTTTGAATCTATTATAAGACAAAGGTAGTTCATGCGATTTCCTATCCTTTTCAAATTTCGTATAGTTGAGCTAATTTCGGGTTAGCACTGGAGCTCGGCCTTTCTTGCAGAGGGAATTGGCCTTGTCGTTTTGGGTATAACATTAGGGTCTCGTTTGGTAGCCCCTGGTCTCGGGGTCGTTTATTCTCGGGAGTCGGCCCTAGGATTACGGGTGGGAGTTGTCTCTGAGTGCTAATTGAGGGTCGGCACTGAGGCTCGGAGGTTCGGGATCTTCTGTTGCGGAGCTCAACCGTTTTTGTGGGGATTGAACGGCTGTTGCAGCGCTTGTTAGTCTCTTGCTGGATCGGCTGTCTTCTGTGGCCCTCATTCATTCGTTGCGAGCTCGACCTTTATCTATGGAACTCACTCTTTTCTTAGGATCTCCTCCTTTTTGTGCGGACTCGCCGTGTTTTGCTTTGTTGCGGGGTTTCTTACGGCCATTTCGGGGGGGGGAGTTGTGGGACTCGGCGGCCTAAAGAAAATTCGAACGAAATTGATCCCCAGGTAATAATAATTAATGATGCAGTCTTCATAAAAAAAATAGCTGCTTCTTCTTTCTTACCCACACAATAAGGTATCAAATTGACTTTAAAGTTATTATTGTCCAGTGCTCGATAGCAATTATTTTCAATAGTGCATATACAAGCATCACAAAAGGTTCCAGGTTTTGAAAAAACCAAGTATGCCTCATCGAAAGCCCACATATGTGCATAAGGTAGCGCAGTTGCATTCACAGATTCCCAATAAAATATTGTACCATTCATACATTCTTGTTCATCTACAAGATGTCCCACGGTTGACCCGACTCTCGTTTTTTAAGGGCTTATCAGCCGATAAATCCTATATAACAAAAAATGAATGTCGGGTCAACCGTGGGATGTCCTGTAGAAGCTTATTATTTAATGTATTTAAAAAAAAAGTCCCCTTATGCTCCTTTTAAATAAAAAAAATCATAAAAGGAACCCTGATATTTTTCCAGCATTGGGCCGATTTGGGGTGGGAGCAACTTTTTTTTCTTCCTACGGCTATATTTGGAACTTTACACAATATTAAAGAGGGCGTGTGAATCCTGTCCGTAACGAGTCAAAAAAATTTATTGATTTTTCGAACGAGTGTCGACACATGCTCAGCTTCATGGCACGCGTCATGATACGCATCATGACGCGCGTCATGACTTTGAACATGTGTGGACACTAAAGGGTAAGTTTCGTTCGAAAAAATCAAGAAATTTTTTTTGACCTGATATGGACAGGATTCACAGGCCCCCTTTAAAATCCTACACTTAGGCATTTTTAGTGAAATAGGTTTTGCTGCTAGCGTCTCTTTTGTAATAAATAATTTAGCCATATTACTAATATCCGTCTCGGACTTCACAAAGCATAAATAAAGAAAAATTTGAGTAAAAAAATACATATTTTTTATTCACAGTGTTAAACAATAAAGTTTTTAAGTAATTTGATGGAGAGATCGAATACCGTTTTATTTTAAGCCTACAAGTAACACTATCAATGTGCACACCACACGTGTACATTCTCCCCCTCCCCGAATTTCAGGGTGGGGTGTCTGTACACATGTGTGCAACACTCAAAAATTGTTCATACCTAGCTAAAAAGATTTCTCATATCCGGTAAGTTAGGTCCTGAACGTAACTTACCGGTAAATAATGTCCGGAACCTAACTTACTTTTTTGAAAACTTTCAAAGTATAATAACTTTTTTGCCTTAAAAGGGATGCAGATCTGGGGTCAATCTCGGTCGAAAATTTTTTTCGAAAAGTAACTTTTTAGGGGTAATTTTATGCGGGAAACACATTGGCGGTGTTATTTTTGCGTAAAAACGCTTTCATTTTTTAGAAAATCGAATTTTTAGACAAAGAAAGTACATATTTCGAACAAACTAATATGCAAAAATTCGATTTTCTAAAAAATGAAAGCGTTTTTACGCAAAAATAACGTTGCCAACGTGTTTCCCGCATAAAATTACTCTAACAGAGTCATTTTTGAAAAAATTTTGAAAAATAAATTTTTCGATTTTAGACCACGTTTAATGGAGTATAAGAGCTGAAGTAGCTTCAAAAGATTTATTAACAAACTCGAGTATGAGGACTCTTTTTAGCTAGGTTCGGACAATTTTTTAGTATTGCAAATCGCTAATATTATTTGTAAGTTGAGTAATTTTATTTACAGGGTGTTTTACAATAACCTGACACCGTGTATATTTTTTGCCAAAGATCAGTTTTTAATGCAAATTTTTTTCAAGATAGGATAAAATTCTTTGCTGAATAAGAATATAAAGTTACTTTTTGTTGGAGATCAAGTTTTCGTTTTGATACTCAAACTTTTAATAAAAAAATTAAACGTTATCATAATATGTTTTAGTGTCATTGAAAACTTGATCAACAACAAAAACTAACAGTATACTTTTATTCCGCAAAGAAGTTTATCCTATCTTGAAAAAAATCCGATTACTAACTGATTTTTTGATGAAAAATATACAGGGTGATGGGTTATTGTGAAACACCCTGTAGTTTCTTGACGTCAAGACGATAATTTGGACAATAATTGAATATAAATGGCACAGTTGTTTCGTGTCGTCGTGGAGACCCGAACTCGTAAAAGTGATCGAAGTATTAAAAAAAAAGAATGAAACATCAAGTCTGTAAATGGATCTGTCAAACATCAAGTCTGTCAATTATAGCCGTAACCAAATTTGGCCAAATTCAATTATAGCTTAATGTTCAAGTTCAAAGCTAAAAAGTTAAACAACTAGGAGTACAGGTTAACAAAATCCCCCGAACACCACATAATTAGAGGTGCACCGATCATAGAGCAATTGATTTTAGAACTTTTTCAATTAAAAATGACATTTTTAAATATTTTTTAACACTTATAAACCAGAGTCACCTATATTCTGAAAATTTATAACAAAATAATTAATTTTTATCGTAAAAAATTTTGTTTAAATATTTTAAAGGGGAGGGGTCCAACTTATGGCCGGGTAGAAAATTTTTTAACAAGTGACCCTTTAGGGGTAATTTTATGCAAGGAATCGATTACGCGCATCGAAAACTTTTGAAAATTTTTTCCGAAGGTCAAAATATGGAAAAAATTGCGTCAAAATTAGGGGTTATAAGTTTTAACTCCAACAAAATCATTTTCAGGGGTAATTTCATGCGAGGAATCGATTGCGCGCATCGAAAAATTCTGAAAAAAATTTTCCGGGGTGTTGGGGTTAAAACTTATAATCCCGGGGAGGGTGACTATTTCTAGTCACCCTTTCTGACAAAAATCCTTTGATTTTTTATTAATGTCTGATTTTGATTTGAATGTTTTTTAATCGCAAAGATGTTGATTTATTCGTGTTAGTTATGCATTGATAACTTCATCAAGACCACACAGTTTTATCATTGAAGCAAGAGAAAAACATCCTTGAAACATAAGACGAAAAAATAATGCCTTTTTTAAGAATATACTTTTTCTAATGCCTACAATATATTGTAAGAATATACTTTTTCATCAAAATCGGGAATTTTTTTGAAAAATTAGATTTTCTGCTAAAAAATCAACCTTCTTAACAAATGCCTTATTTTTGTTTGAAGCATCAAGTTCTTCTTTTTTATGCATAATTCATGTTTATTTAGTAAAAATAATTCATATTTGTATTAAAAATAATTCATGTCACGCTGGTCAAAAGTAATGTACAAAAGTTGCGAACAGTAATTATGGTACAGGGTAAATAAAAAAAGTGGATTTTTGTGATTTTTTACGGTTTAGACCATTTTTTAGAGATAATCAAAATCAAAAACAGCGATATTTATCAATTTTAATTGAAAAACATCAAGTCTTTCACTTTTTTCAACTTTTGGTACCATTTTTGACCAGCATGCATGTATAATTCAAGTTTATTTTAGGTAGTCTAGCAAGCACACCCACATTCTCCATACTTTGAAACATATTTGTTAAAATAATGAAGATGGTCGGTAATGGACATGTCTAGTAAATTTCCATCGCTACAAAAGTCGCTTTCGTCATCAAGACATGTAATGTAATCATCTTGTGTCATGTCATTATCGTAAAAGATCTAAAAAATTTTACCTGGATTTCAAGAATCAAAAATGCTAAATGCGAATGTTTTGATAATTTACAGTACCGGCAAAAAACCTTGGCCCTCCTTGTAAAAACCCTCACCATTGGTGAATGTCGGTGACGTGGCGCAACAGTTCGGAAGAAAGACTATGACTAAAGAAGTATACCGAGAGCTTCTGAAGAAGAATCTTCTATCGTTCTGGAAACGAAACCGCGCGATGTTCAACGAATTTCAACAGGACAACGACCCCAAGCACGCATCGAAGCTTGTGCAGCGCTGGTTCCGCCACCCAAGAGTCAACATTCCGGTGATGAAGTGGCCAAGCCAGAGTCCAGATCTCAACCCGATTGAGCATTTGTGGGAAATCTTGAAGCGCCGAGTCGCCGGAAGGAAGTTCGGCAACAAGAATGAGCTCTTCCGAGCGTTGCAAGAAGAATGGAATCACATTCCAGTGGACACTCTCAGAGGCCTTGTAGAGTCAATGCCACGAAGAATGAAGGCTGTTATCAAGGCCAAAGGATACCCGACTAAATATTAGGCGTTTTACTTGTGTGTTTTTGTGTTTATGTTGATATTTTATTGTTTTGTTAGTATAAAATTGGTTAAAAACTAAATAAATCGTATTTTTTATAAGGAGGGCCAAGGTTTTTTGCCGGTACTGTACACAGTTCTTGGAACCAATGGTTCTATGAACTTTTTTGTTATTTCAGAAATGTTTTAAATTTTTTATTATTATTTCAATCATTTTATAAATTTCTACATTTTCTATTAGATTGTAACATGTCTTGATACAATGATTGATTGTTTATGTTGTAAAGTTGTTTATAGCTAACAAAAACTTTTTTGTTATTTTGAGAGAGTTGTTCAGTAGTTTCTAGAATGACCTCGAAAAAATGGAGGTGGCGTTCTTGCTGCCATTTTTGTTCTTTTATTGTTATCCCTATTCCACTCCGGCAAATATGAAGTTCAATTTATTGGTATTGACGTCCAACTGGTGCTAGATGTTATTTTTGTCCATCCGATTGAAAGAAGGTTTGCAATAAGTGGCGTGAAAATTGTGAAAAACTTATGTGTGCTATACAACGTTCTTCTGTGAAGCCAATCTATTGTAATCATTGTTAAAAACAATTTTCATTGTAAAATTTTTCATGTTATGTTGTTTACTATTATTGTATTTTGGGTATTTCCGTGTTAATGATATCTTACTTCATTTTTATGGTGATAATAATTTTCAAAGTATTCTAATGGCACATGTGGTACTAAATCATATTTATGCGTGATACGATAGCTATTCGGTACCTAAAAGGAGAAATTTTTAAAGTTGATAAATAAAGTTTTTTACGAGAATATCGTGTTTAGCTGAATAATCGGTATCTCCAGTTCTGGGTTGACCCATTGTATAAAGAGTGATTTGAGTCGGGGGAAAATATCCCAAAAGAGCTACATAAACAGACGTTATTGATGCCATAGCTCCACCTAGAGAATGGCCGGTGACCTAAAATTCACTATAACATTTAGTTTTTTACAGGACTATAGCCAGGATTCAGGTTTATGTGGGCCATAGATTTGAAGGGCACAACCAAAAAAAGATATTTTGGTCCAAAAATGGCATTTTCTATCCAATTTTTTAGGAAATATTGTCTAAAAATTGAGATTTTGGGCCAAAAATGTGCATTTTTCACGAAATTAGCAAACTTAAGGGGAAATTTTTTTCATTTTTCCAAGTTTGGGAGGGGACGTGCCCCTGTCTACGGGCCTAGCTTTTTATAAGATTCACCCAAAGTTGATATGTTTTGAAATTATTCTTTTGCGTTAGTAAATCACTCTGCATGCCAGCCTGCCAAATAGAATTCCAAGCATTGTAGAAATACTCACTGACATTGCCAATTCCGGGCATATTTTTTTTACTATCGAAAGTTGTATCGTCCGCTTCTGTAATTAATTGTAGAAAACCAGAAGATCCTCTAAAATCAAGTTTGGATATAAGAAGGTTTTCACGCTTCGGGAATCCGCTCAATCGATTTTTCGCATAAAATTACCCCTAAATATGTCATTTTTAAAGAGTTTTAGAATAAAAAAATTTTCGATTTTTGACCCTGGTATAACCCCCCTGATCCACAATAGCTCCGAAATTTTGAGATGCGGATGAGGCTTTCACTCCTTTAAATAAATATAACCTGAACGCAAGAATAATAGCTTGATCGGCATGCGAAACAGCAGTGAATCCTGAACAGGTATCCGTTTTGTTATCGCCGCAACCGACTGTATACTGATTTATAATGTTGGCAAGTTTTAATGCGTTAGTTAAACATAACTGAATATTCGCTTCATTAGAGTAGGCGGCAGCACTCAAGGCTAACATTTTATTACGTGCTAAGCTAGGATCATAATCAGCATGAATAAAAGTCAACAATGAAAGTGAGATAAGCAGAAATAATTTCATCTTTAACTAAATAAAAAATACAATGCTAAAAAAATTTAAAGGACCAGTCCAGTCATATAAAAGTACCAATAATTTTTTGTATATAAAAAAATTCAAGAAAAAAGAAAATTCAAGAAAAATGAAGTATTTTGTTTTTACAGTATGTGCTGAATCACTATAGTTTTTGAGATAATTGCATTTGAAAATTTCGATTTTTAATGTGAAAAAATTCAAGAAGTTTGTATATCGCAGCGAAAACATGCACATTTAAAATCTTACAAATATTTCGTTCATAAAAATGTTTACAAGGGAATTGCACGAATTAATACGCGATTTTCAAGAAACACATATTAAAAAAGGCCGTAGCAAGGATTTGGGGGGGGGCACGAGGGGGCAAATTTGTCCCCCTTGAAATCGAAAAACTAAACAATTTCCCTAATAGTTCTCACTTATGTTTTTCCCATGAGGTCACCAAGATGAAATTTTTTGGGGGGAAAAATGAGATCCTGATCACGCCTCTCCCTGTTAAAGATGGCTTTTTGGCACTTGTTCCTGCGCCATATAGCACCAACTGTTCCATCGATAGACTTTATTGGTAAATGTTATGACGAACCATCCGAGTGTTTAAGGATAAAAGAATATTATTAGTCCTTATCGAATTTTTTTGGATGCTCTTTTGACTAGAGTAGTCTTTACAACACAATGTCTAATACCAAAGTAAAAAGAATAAAATGCTATATTTTCTCAAAATTTTTCGATATCATTTGGGGCCGTAAATCATGTGATCAGATCCCTCCCCCCCCCCACCCAACGTATTTTTTAAAAAAATGGAAAAAGTTTTCCTTAGAGTCTCCCTATGCCATACTGAGGGAATCTGATCATGTGACTTACTGGATGGCCTCTTTTCTCCAAAAACATGATCACAAATAATTTTAATGGACTATCCGGACTTTGTACGAAACTCTGTCTAACTAATTCGTGATGGCACCAGTAAATTAACGGATTATTCGCTTATTTCTGCAAACAAAGAAATCATGGGCTTGATAAGAAATATCTATGGGTTAGATTTTAAGAAGATTATGATTCTAAGTAGACTACAACAAAGATTATTTTTAAGACTACAACAAGGCTTTTATTGTAAGACTCCAACAAAAAGAAGATTTGCGTTATCAAAAAGGACTAGCAACGAAATTTTCAGGAGTATTATATTTTTAATCTGAGTTTATACCTTTAAAAAAATTCGCTGTAGCCCATTTCATGAGGAGTTATTTTAAACGATAATGATTCTTAGAAATTCCGACATCGGATGTTTTAGGTCATGACTAACAACTGTCACAAAAAATTTTTTGTTCAAAAAAGTTCCCTGAGTCAAAATAGTCTTGTTATAACATATCTTTTTTTAAATTTTTATAAAAAATTTTCTCTGTAGCTGAGTGGCAGTGCTTTGTTTTTGGCTCATAGAGGTAGAGATTATGGTTTAATTAATATGTCGGCAAAATTTTTTTGCCCGAACTTTGGGGCAATATATCACTGTCAGGGAACTTTTTGGATTTTTTATTTATTCAAGTTCAGCATAAAATTCTACATCCGAAGAAGATAAAAAATTCAAAAAAATTGCCCAAATTGGACATTTTTTTGTGAAAAATGGGTAATTTTTACGAAAAACTTGAAATTTGGGCTATTTTTGATAAAAAACAATTGGGTTAGGGGAAATTGTTGGAAAACATCTCATAGGGCAAAAAGGCCTTGTTGTAGTCTTAAAATAAAAGCTTTGTTGTAGTCTACTTGGAATCATAATCTTCTTAAAATCTAACCCATAGATATCTCTTATCAAACCCATGATTTCTTTGTTTGCAGAAATAAGCGAATAATCCGTTAATTTACTGGTGCCATCAAGAATTAATTAGACAGAGTTTCGTACAAAGTCCGGAAAGTCCATTAAAATTATTCGTGATCATGTTTTTGGAGAAATGAGGCCATCCAGTAAGTCACATGATCAGATCACTTCAATATGGCATAGAGAGACCCCAAGGAAAACTTTTTATATTTTTTTATAAAAAATTTTTATTGGAACAATTTTTCTGGGGTCTCCCAACGTTGGGTGGGGGGGGGGCGAGAGGGATCTGATCACGTGACCTATGGCCCCAAATGGTATCGAAAAATTTTGAGAAAATATAGCTTTTTATTCTTTTTACTTTGGTATTAGACATTGTGTTGTAAAGGCTACCCTAGTCAAAAGAGCATCCAACAAATTCGATAAGGACTAATAATATTCTCTTATTCCTAAACACTCGGATGGTTCGTCATAACATTTACCAATAAAGTTTATCGATGGAACAGTTGGTGCTATATGGCGCAGGAGCAAGTGCCAAAAAGCCATCTTTAACAGGTAGAGGCGTGATCAGGATCGGATCTCATTTTTCTCCCAAAAAAATTTCACCTAGTGACCTTTTTTGAGACGAAAAATGCAGAAAAATTGCGTTTTTGTTGTTGTAAAAATAGGCATTTTTGAATAAAAAAATTTGATATTTTTTATGAAAAATTAGCAAATTTTCATGAAAAATATCAAATTTTTTCAAAAAATTTCAACATGGAAAAAACATAAGTGAGAACTATTAGGGAAATTTTAGTTTTTTCGATTTCAAGGGAAGGGGGGAGGCAAATTTGCCCCCTCATGCCCCCCCCCCCAAATCCTGGCTACGGCCCTTTTTAATATGTGTTTCTTGAAAATCGCGCCATTAATTCGTGCAATTCCCTTGTAAACTTTTTTATGGACGAAATATTTGTAAAATTTTAGAATCATGTTCTTTACGATTTTTATTTTGCTATTATTTACTAGTCCAGCTTATGCAGTTTTCGGAATCGACAGTAGCGGGGCTATGAATGAAACCCATTTTCGGTGCTTAGGAACTCAAGGGTTCAATTTTTTTCTAGGCCATTTGTTGCATTCGTATACGGGTCTCCCTGATATGACTGGTATTTTAAACCTCATCTATGCTACAAATGGTAAGAGTTAAATATGGTCAATATAATAGATTTTTGGGAAATAGATAGTTGAAGCGTCGCATTGAACGTGAACTTTTTTTTGAAACTTTTTTCGCGAGAAATGATCCATTTAGGGGTAATTTTATACGGGGAATCCGAATTTCGCATTCCTAAAGCATGAAAACGCTTCTTGGATTCAAGAAAAGCATAGGTCAGTAAGGTGGGGGGAGGGAATCCCCGATGAAGTGGTCCCCCACCACCTTCACCAAAAAAAACAACCTTTTTTTAGCTTGAGGTATTCTTCTGCACCCAATTTTTATGGACCACCTTATATGTTTGGCGGGGTCTATGTGTGATCACTCCTCAATTTTGGGCCCATGAGTGCGCGGTCTCCCTTCAATTTTGGGCCCGTGAGTACGTGGGTCAGGAGGAGACTCCCCCCCCCCTTGCCGACCTATGAAGAAAAATCTATTTTTCAAAAAACTTGTGCAGAATACGTAAATATCAGATATAATATAAAACATGATTTTCTTGTTCATATTGTTTCAAAAACAGCTTTTTTTATTTAAAGAAGTGTTTTAATGCTCTAGGAATGCGAAATTCGGATTCCCCACATAAAATTACTTCTAAAGGGATCATTTCTCGCGAAAAAATTTTTTGAAAAAAAACTCCCATTCAGTGACGCTTCAAATATACTAGTTCCAATTTTTTTAGCCGGTTGGGGTGTCCAAGGATATATTACGCCATGCGTAGGCTATGCTATTGGCTGCCGAGCAGCTTCCGATCAAGTAATTTTTTAAAGCGATTTCTTTCTTTATTATGCTAAACGGAGCTACAGCCCATTTCAATCAAATACTTATGAATCTTCTTAAAAGTGTATAATGAATGATTCCATCCGATCTGACAAGTTAGACAACTTAGGACCGCGAGTTATATCCATCCAAGAACAACTTATTTTTGTACGCTTCCAAAATGCATGAAAATTTAGAGCTACTTCGGCTTTTATACACCGAAGAAATTGTTCCTCGGGATAGAGCCCAAGGCCCAATGTTGCTTAACTTGTCAGATCGGACGGGATCGCTCATTATACACTTTTAAACAAGTTTTAAATGGGGGATGCATAAAATAACACTTAGAACGATGATTTTGGAAGAAAAAACCAAAATTTTCATAAATTCGCTTCAATACAAAACACTCATTTCCCTGAATCAGGGTCAGGGAAGCATTTTCAAGATTCGGGAGTGTGCGTAATCGATTCACCACCTAGAAAAACCTAAGAATCGACGGTTTTAAAAAATTCGAAAATGGTTGATTTTCGCTTCAATACACCCACCTCATTCCCTGAATTAGGGTCAAGGAAGCGTTTTTATGCTTTGGGAATGCGCGGAATCGATTTCTTGCATAAAATTATCCCTATAAAGGTCATTTTTTTAAATTTGAGAAAAATTTTTTCTCGAAAATAAGCCCAGATCTGCACCCCCTTTAAGTATTTGACATTGAAATGGGATTTAGATGAACAACGTCGTGGATGTGTTGAACCAAAATGGTTTTGATTATCAAAACTTTGTCATTTGGATCGACGTGGAAAATTCTGACCCAAAAAATCTTTGGCATACTGACCCAGCTATCAATCAGCAATTTCTTACAGAATTAGTTAGCACTGCAACTGTATGATATTTTTGAGCGATTGTTATCCAGTGACGTAGGGAAATGGGTCATGCAGGGGCATAGTCAAGATTTCATTTTTGAGAGGGGGCATAAAAATAAAAATTTTCGTCATGGCGACCTTTTTTGGTAATCAAATCAAAAATTTAAACAAAAAACGCAGAATTGCGATTTTTGATCAAAAATAAACCAAAATAGATATTTCACTACTAGGCAGGGGACTCAGATATACACCCCGATGGAATCTGGATTTCCGGGGTGCCAAGTGATGGTCCTTACAACGAAACTGTTCCAACTTGGTTTCTCTGATTTCGTCCAAATATACGCCAAGTTTTTACCTATGGTAGGGGTAGTAAAAAGCCGCGAAAATTTTTCCTGCCGACACCCCTATGATGAGATAGGTTCCAAAATATGATTTTTGGGGTCAAAATTAGGGCTCAAAGAAATGAGCATAACTTTTTATGGGTAATTTCATGAAGGGAATCGATTGCGCGCATTCCCGAAGCTTGAAAACGCTTCCCTGATTCAGGGTAAATTAATACATGTTGAATTTTCACTTCAATACACACTCTCATTTCCCTGAATCAGGATCAAGGAAGCATTTTCAAGATTCGGGAAGGCGCACAATTGATTCCTCGCATGCCCCAAAAATATGATTTTGAGGAAGAAATTTCAAAATTTTTCGATTTTCGCTTCAATACAAAACACTCATTTCCCTGAATCAGGGTCAGGGAAGAGTTTTCAGCTTAAAAACAGTCGTTTTCCAACAAATTTTACCTACGGCTCTAGTTTTTAATCAAAAAAGAGGCTTCTAAACAGTACAATTTTTGGTCTCATTTTTAGCAACGAGGCCATATTGTTGGAATCTATACTAATGCAAAATGGTGGAGTCAAATCATGGGTCCAACATATGCAGGCTTCTACAATTATCTTTTATGGAATATTAATTGGAATGGCGCTCAAGTAATTATTTTCTTATCATTCGTCACTGAAGATTTTTTTAGGACACCAGCACAGGCTTTGTACCATTTGGCGGATGGACTATTGTAGGATATATACAACTTTTCCTCAAAATAAGTCCCTCTCTAGAATAATTCCTCTTCTAAAAAAAGACCCTCCTAAGATAAAAAAATAACCTTATATTTTGTTAAATTTTTTCGCTAGCATTCCGAAAATACCCGATTTTCAACAAAAAAACCCGCACCACATAGATATTTTACCATTTTTAAAATATTCTAGAACTCGGTATCTATACATCAGTACGCCGGTGCTGTAACAACCAATGCATGTTATCAATGTAGCACTTGTCAATTGAATTATGATTTTGC
>JAQGBS010001563.1:0-15356 GCA_034698545.1 Acrobeloides obliquus
GAAAAAGGTTTCTCCAATCGATATATGTGTGCCTATGGCTATGCTTTAGTCAGTTTAGTTTATAAGATTTTTATTGGAATAGATTAAGTTTCTTTTTATGTTATATCATTTTTGGGATAGTAAAGAATTAAAATGATTTCTTTGTTTATTCAATAAAAATTTTTTAGCCATTAAATGCTCAAAAACATGCATGTCAAACGCAAGGCGAGTAGTGAATCAGAAGTTGCGCAGGAAGTTTCATCCAAATGTAAGTATGGGGGGGGAGGGGGCAAAAAATGTCGATTTTTGCTTAATCTTTAAATCTGTTGTCATAGGTTACCAAAGGGAAATACAGTACCCCCCTCACCGCTCATCCTCGGACCTTCCGCCTTTATAGTCATTCATCCATCCGTCATGAGGGTTCGTGTACCCCCCTCCCATTAATTCAAAAAACAATTTGTACTCTTTTGCTTTTCCCGGCATCGTTTTGAGTATCGACAAGCCTATCCACAGATATAAGTTAACAACACACAATTTTTCTTTAAATGCATTAAATTTTTTATCATGTGTCCCCCTTGTACTCCCTGAAAGACCATCCATCCATCCTGAGAGACCAGTGTATCCCCCCCCCCTACTGGTAAACTATGTCTGTTATGTTATTGAACAACAGTTTTAACGTGCAGATCTGTTGTGTTGTACAACAGAATTATTCTGTTGTAATCTTTTGTGTAATATGAAGTTGAGCAAAAGTTTTCGGACCCGATCGGGACTCGAACCCGGACCTTTTGGCTACCGTCCAAGTACACTAACATTGTGCTATCGTGACCTACAACTGATGCCTGTTAATTGGTAAATACTTGACGGTGTATAGCTAATCACAGTGTGAGTAGTGGAAAATACACCGTCAAATATTTACCAATCAACGGGCATCACTTGTAGTTCTTGGTAGCACAATGGTGGTGCAGGGTTTCTATGCGAGGAATCGATTTCGCGCATTGCCAGGCCTTGAAAACGCTTTCCTGATTCAGGGAAAGATGTGTGTATTGAAGCGAAATAGGAGAATACAGGGCCAGGAACGCGTTTTTAAGGTTCGGCAATGCACGCAATCGATTCCTCGATTGCGTGCATTGCCTAATTGGTAAATAATTAACGGTGTTTTCCCGCATAGAAAAACCCCTATAAGGTTATTTTTGTGAAAATTAAAGAATTTGAAAAATTCCAAAAATCCACTTTTTTGCCTCACCCAGTAGCTTGTCGAATCATAGATTGGCAAGGGGGGGCCTCCCCTGACCCACGCATGCACGGACCCAAAATTGAGGGGGGACCACGCACTCATGAGCCCAAAAATGAGAAGTGAGCACACATAGACCCCGTCGAACATATGAGGTGTCTATAAAAATTGGGTGCAGAAGACTACCTCAAGCTAAAAAAAGTCATTTTTTTGGTGGGGGACCACCTCATCGCGGGTCCCCTTCTCCCTCATCTTGCTGACCTATGTGTCGAATTTTTGTATAATCACAAATTTTAGTGATTAAAGAAGAAAATGATAATATTGTTGAACCGTTTGAAATTATTTCAGAAAATTTTGATAACAATGAAAATGGGTCATCTTATTTTGATGATGTAAGTTGTTCATTTACTGAATCTATCTCGATTACTTGATCATACTCCATCAACATATGTATTCAGCTCTGCCCTATATCCATGCAATGCCCTGCTAGCTCTATCTTCCCCTATCTGTCCTGCCCGCCCTCCCCTGCTGTTATGTCCCTCTCTGACCTGACCCATCTACCCTAATCTTTCGCTACTCGACCCTCTCGACTTGATCCAACCCAACCTGACACATTACTTTTTATATTTTTTGTTTTAGAGTCTAGATAACAGCCCGAACCCAGAAACTTCTAATTCACAAGAAAAAAGTGAACTTAAGTGGAAACCCATTCATATCTCTGAGAAGACTATAAAAATACCTGGCTATAAATATCATTTCTTTACTGTATGGCAAGCTACAAATCATACAACAATTTCTTGCTCAGCATGTCATGGTGTCCGAAAAAGGAATAAAAACAACTCGAATAAGAAAATTAGTTCGTTGCGCTATAAAAGTGATGGATATGTTTATGGAGACCCGGCTTGTCCAGGTGGAGTTCCACATCTGTGTGAGCAAATTGATGAAAAGGGTAATGGAAAAGAGGTAATTTTTATACTACTTACAAGAGGGTAAAAGAATGCCTAAACGCAGGGTTGCCAAATTTTTGCTATAAGACATCAATTTTTCTTTAATTCAGAATGAGCGAGGCATTTTCAAGCTTCGAAAATGCGTACAATCGATTCCCAGTATAGATTTACCCCCAGAAAGTTATTTCAAGCATAAAATCTAAAGATTTTCGAATTTTCGCACCAATATACACACTCTGATTCCCTGATTCAGGATCAGGGAAGCGCTTTCAAGAGTTGGAAATGCGTGCAATCAATCCCCGCATAAAATTAGCCCTAATAGGATCATTTTTGAAAAAAAATCTTCGAAAAAACATGAAAAAATAGCCCGAATTCCGGTTTTTTGATACACCCTGTATGACATTATGCCAACTCTGCTTAAACGTTATTCGAGCCTCATTCCTCTGGGTCCGGATAAACCCCTGGTCGTCCAATCTATACTCGTGCTTTATGTACACATGAAGCACGAGTATAGTCCCACAGACTCGATAGTATGGAGAAAGTTCGCCATCTGGTCCCAGACCTAGACTATTTAGGTCTGTCGTTAGACCTTGCTCAAACACGGCGGTCTATAATGGGTAATTTTTCTGTTGACGAATTTTTAAGAACGGATTGTACCATTGAACTCAGCTCAGCAAGATGAGTAAAAATCATACCATATTGTCCACATTATCTATAAGTCAACATCCTCGAGTGGCAAAGCGCCACTATTGACGACTGAAGGTCGAGGGTTTGAATCCCACAAAGCGCCACAATTATACCATCAGTGTCAATCGTGGTGCTTTGCCACCCGGCCATGTTGACATGTATTAAACTGAAGACAATCTTATGTGATTTTTACTCGTTTCATTGAGCTGAGTCCAACGGTGCAATCCGTTTTTAAAAATTCAAAAAAATTATCCACTGTCGACTGCCGTGCAAACGAGTTTATTTTGACAATATTTTAGGACCTCATTGGAACTATGCAAAGTATTCAAAGCCTCATGGAACCTAGTGTCAAATACGAATATGTGCCAAGAAAAAAGCTGCCCAGTATGCCAAATATTGAATGTGAATTAAGAAACATCAAAGAGCTAGATCCCTCATTATTCTCTGAAACTGTGTCAAAGAGCCCTTATACACCGCTAGAAAACAGTATTGATGAATCTTTGCAACCTGATAAAAATGTTGAAAGTGGTAAGCTAATTTTAAAATATGGTGAAGGATAAAAGCTCTGAACATTGGAACTTGGGAGGCTAGAAAACGTGGGCAAAAGTTACCAAGCACAGTCTCCATGAAGACTAAAAGGGAGGGGGTAATTTCTCTTCACTCTATCCTTCCTAAACAATGGCTTGGTCAGGAATATTGCCCCATGGTCAGGATTTTGACTCTAGAAGCCACCTATATATTTTGCCCCTAGCAGTAACGGATCCATGATTTGGTTTTTGGGAGAATGACTAGGTAAAAACTGTAGTGCTCTGCTCCCCTTACCCAACTATCCTAATCCCATCAAAAAATAAAACTAAAAAATTGTTTATCACTTGGATCTCCTGGCAACTTTGGTATGGCATTCTGATCTTGAACCATTTTTGATCATCTTCACTTTGATTGAAATATGCATTCATTTCGTCTTGCAAGCGGCAAGTCCTTCGCTTGTGATTTATTTCTTGTCATTCTGGATCTTCTTCCAAACATCCTTAGTGTGAATGTTCTTAGATTGCGTCCACTTTCTCCACAGATTCCACAAGATGTTTGTCTGGCCATCTGTTGAAGCATCTAATCGCTTGCTAGCATGGCCTCTGCCCATGAACTACTTCTATCGCTTTCTGTCCAAGGACTGCTTTTGCCTCTTCCTCAAGCACTTTCTTCATAAATGGTTGACTGATCATCCATGGGGTTTAGAATTCTTGCTTCTGTACGCATTTCTGCGATTTGATTCCATACTTCTTGCATTGCCCCCGAACTTTCGCGGTCAATTAGTTTTGCCAGGGAAAAGAGGCGTTGCTTCTTCTGTTCAATACCCAATTCATTTTAACCCATATCCTACAAAAACCTTGTTTTTCTATCGAATTTTGGCCAAAATGCCATTTCTGTCTTTAAGAATTTTCGGTTTTTGGGGAGTCATGTAACCTAGATCCCCCAGTGATCCCGAGGGCATAACCCTAAAATATTTTACACATTAAATTTTTTAGAAAAGTTTAATCTAGCCGATGGAGTTGTCAAATTTGTTGGAATATCCTCCGAAATGGATGTTACTTTTATGTTTAACACCTGTGATAAGTAAGCACGAATTAAAAAAATTTAATAAATTTATTTTTAGTTCCAATTCCATAACATTCCAATCAAAGCAGAAGAAAGAATATCAAGTTGAATTTGTGGATTTTGGTAGCCAAGTAAAAGTTTCAAATAAAATCAACTCAAATGTGGTGAAAGAAAATCTTTGGGAGAAAGCTGATTGGGATCAATTTTTATGGGCGGTTCGCGGAAGATGTGCTTCATTTTTGAAAAATTGAAAAAACTAGATGCCTTGATTTTATTTATTGTTTATAAAAAAATGTATTAGGTTATTTCATAAGTATCTGCGGCCCAAAAAATACGTCTAGAATCCGCAGTTTACACTATTTTTCGATGAAATTGTTTTTCAGTAGTAGTAAAGAGTATATGCTGAATACAATTCAATCGGTCTTTTTGAACGAAACTCTTGTTTTCGTGCCAATATACAGAACTCTAGTAATGTCAAAAATTTTGTCAAAAATCGTCTTCTATAGTCAGATATCAACATTTTTCTTATTAAGCTACATCTTTGAAAACCTTGATTTTTTGAAAAGTTTATATATTGGCACGAAAACATGAGTTTCGTTCAAAAAGATCGATTCGATCGTATTCAGCATACAATCTTTACTATTACTGAAAAAATTTCATCGAAAAATATGTAAAAATGCCGATTTTTCTGGTCCGCAGATACTTATGGAACAACCTAAGAAACAACAAAGTATGAAATAAATTTACTATATTACTGGTATAATATTAGAATTCGGTGACGCACTAATTCTTCTTGAACCAGCAATACTTCGATTGTTTAATTCCATCACGAGAGTTTGATTATCTTTCTTTTTTAATAATTTTAAGACGTATTCTTTATAATATTTTTGGCCACTTATTATAAGAATAGGGCTTAAAACTGAGGATAACAATGGAAATAAGTAGACAACTATATCACTCCAAACTTCAACATTAATATCATTATTTTTATAAAACAGGTATAGGCAAAGTGATGGAATATGCAGCATGGACCTTGTTATAATTACATCTCTGACTCCCTAATATTTTGTTTTATTTGAATTTGGGAACATGGGTCCCGAAAATTGCATAAAAGTTACCCAGGCAATGTCAAAAATTGGTGCTCACGGTAAAGTGCTAGTATATTTTATCGCAAAGCGCCAAAAATCGTTGGTTGAGTCTCACTTGTTTTCAACTTTTTTGTCTTTTTAAATTTTTTAAAACGGCATTTTTTGTAACTCGCCACGACGAGGGGGAGGAGTCGGTTTCGGTTTTGCAGCTCTACCAACCTAGATCCTAACTACGCCCCTCCCCCTTCATCCCACACAGATTCGTCATTATTAATACTATGTACCTTGACATGTTGTTGCCGAGAAAACATCTCATTCTTTGAAAACAGTCTTGCTTGCTTAGATATCTTCTTGTAATAATAGATTATCATAGGTATGCACAAAATACAAACGCCAATTACAATATAACCGGTAATAAAAACTAATGGGCAGTTTTCTATCGTCCCGTGCCAAATGATTCTATAAGTTTCGGGGGAATTATGATAATCAATTCCGTAATACTCCGCCGCCCACTTCATAAAAGTTATAGGTGAACGGCATTGGAAAAATTCGGCCTAAAAACATTATGAATTAGGAAAAAGTTCGCTAATCTTTTTGTTATTTTGGGAAAATTTCCTTTGAACTTACAAAGATGGCCACAAAAATAGCAGAATTAAGAAGAATGCCAATTATTACCAAACTTGTAGAGGTGCATATAGAAGTGTTAAGATTTATGAAGTTTATTACAATTAATAAGGCAATGAAAAATGTTCGAGTATATAATAAAGACATATAAAAATCGTGAATATACATGCTCCAAATCCTTAAGTTAGAAAATTGTATGGGTCCTTGTGGAATAAAGAAATAAATCTGATCTGTAGGAATAAATCTAAAATTCACAAACATTGCTTTTTTCGTTTTGACATATTAACCGATTGTTACCCCCTTTAAGAAGGGATTATCTGCATATATACATGGGCAAGCAGGGGGTACTGAGCCCCAAATACGAATTGTTCCCAAAGGTTACTGTCGACCAAAAAAAACGTCAACAGGCAAAAAAGTCGAAATACGAATTCGTTCTCGATTTATGAATTCGTATACGAATTTTCACAACGAACTCAGTCTGGACGGCTTCCCAAATACGAATTGATCCATTAATTTTCCCCCAATACGACGAATTAGGAGAGGGGGGGGGGGTACAGTACCCTTGCCCATGTATGTCTGCATATGTCGATTTTTGGTCATAGAAGTCTATTTTTGATGAAATTTTTGACCGTACTAGGTTTTCTAGTCTGAAAACCAATCGCATGCATTACCGAGGCATGAAAATGCTTGTCTGACCCTGATTCAGGGGATACAATGTTTTTGAGACATTTTTGGGGTATACCCCTCGTAGGGGTACCTTACAAAATAAAAAATTTCTTCAGATTTGTGTTCCCAATGTAGAAAAACCCCCTGCCACTAAAGAAAATGCTAGAAACCTAGGAAAACCTAAAAATCGACGGTTTTTTCATAATAATCCGAAAATGTTTGATTTTCGCTTCAATACACCCACCCCATTCCCTGAATCAGGGTCAAGGAAGCGTTTTTATGCTTCGGGAATGCGTGGAATCGATTTCTCACATAAAGTTACCCCCAGGAATGTATTTTTTATAAACATTTTCAAAAAATTTTTTTTAAAGAACGGGCTCCGATTGTTACCATCCTTTAATAATATACCTCGGTTGCAACAACATAATAATAAGACCAGAAATCATTTCTAAAACAACAAAATTTGCCAATAAAACTCCAACTGGACGAAAATTTTTTGGCGTAGCTTTCCAAATACATAACAATAAAATACCATTTGCTAGTAGACAAAGTAATCCACAAACTAGCATCAAAGATTCGTATATCAAATTTGTAGGAATAGAAGTCATTTCAGATAATTTCCTTTACGTCAAGTTACAAGAAAATTAAGTTGAAAAATGAAAATTTTGTTTCCAAGAACATTGATGTAGGTAATCATTGTCAGACATCAAAAATTAGAATTAATTATTACCTATTTTGTGAAAGCCTTTTGGGAACATCAAACAGAACAAAGTAATTCGAAGAAAAAAAGCGACTTAAAGGACCAGTCCACTAGGAAAAAACACTATGAAACCATGATATATTCGGAAAGTTCATGAAAGATGGAGCATTTTTTATTTTTACGGCATGCTTTGAATCGTTGTAGTTTTTGAGAAAATTGAGTTTGAAGTCGGGGAATCGATTGGGCTCATTGCCGAGGCATGAAAATGCTTGCCTGACCCTGATTCAGTGAGTACAAACTTTTTGGGGCATTTTTGGAGTATACCCCTAGTATTCCCCATTCCTGTAAATTTTTTTCAGAAAATGATCTTTTTCCAAAACCGAAAAAAATTTCATCGAACTTCCCATTCCTGAGGGTCTGCGTACACGATTGTACAATACCTCTCTCCCCCCCCAAACCACCATGCTAGCGCGAGGCGGGCCAAAAAACTATATAATGATCCCCCTTATGATTTTGTCACAAAATTTTCAATTTTTGCTCACGCTAAAAATTCTGAAAAAAATCATCACTAATCGTCTTAGACGAAAATTTTTTTGAATTACTAAACCTGATGTACCAAAAAATTTGACCTCTCTCTTTGCTTGGGCATGTGAGAAAAGCTTTTTAGTTTTTTTTGATAAGCTCATTTTTAGGAATAGTGATTCTCGGATTAACCCAATTAACTGGTATCAGTTATAGGTCTGTAGCACAATGGTAGTGCACTTGGACGGTAGCCAGGAGCCTGGTCCGGGTTCGAGCCCTGGTCGGGTCCGAAAACTGTTGCCTAATTTAAAAAGTTTTTTTGAATAAATATTTTTGTTGTTATGAGTGTTTTTCAATGCGAATAAATTTATTTAAGAAAGGCTAATTTCATCATCAGTATTATCATCCTGCCAATCAATAAAACAATTATTACTTCTATTAATGTTGGTACTCAGTGAGTGTTGGTTATAGCGTACATTCACACTCGTCTCAATCAAAGCACCTTTTGTTTCAAGTAATTTTTCCAATCTCACTTTGTAATCCTCGACTACTTCTTTTAACATTTTCGAATGAACCTTTTTAAAAGCCACACTAATTCGATGCTTCAATTCATTTTTGTCGCCTGGTTCTAAAGGTGTTTTGTACACTTGACTTTTGATGAAACCCCATAAAAAGTAGTTTAATGGACTAATATCAGGTGAATGATGTGGCCATGTGGCATAATTTGAACCCGTGCCAATCCAGTGATGTGGTACTTCATGCTCCAAAAAGTCCTGGATATTCAATTTTCTGTGAGCTGGTGCATCGTCATGCATAAAAATAGGGTTTTCGTGAACAGAAATTCTCTGACGCACATCATAAAAGAATTCCCGCAACATCGTGTCATATGAGTCAGAAGTTACATCGCCAAGAAAAAAATATGGTCCGAGTAGACCAGCAGCGTTTAAAGCAGCCCAGACTATGACACTATCAGTAGAAGATATTTCTTCTCCATCCGGATTTATGACCTCGTTTTTGTCGGCATAGCGCATATTGTGGACTTCTACGTGGCCATTAGTGTGAAAAATTGCTTCACCTGTAAACCATATTGAGTCTAGAAGATGGAGATTATTATGAAGGTGTTCTAATTCTTTCTAAAAATAAATCATTAAGACATTGTCTCTGTAAGAATTGAAAATTGGACAAGATACACTGGCACCATGGGTCGATTACCGTACGGTACTTTCGTACAAAAAGAATTGTACGAAAGTACCGTACGAAAAGTTCATACGAAAAATCATTGTACAGAACGATTATACAAAAAGTTTGTGCGAACCACAATTGTTCGAAAAGTTATACTGCCAAATTTTTGTCTGATCCTCTTAATTTTTCGGGAAATGGTCCCCACCTTCCTCCCTCGTTCACCGATAGGAGGGGTATGACAATATGGTATTGCACATAGATGTAGCAAGGCCTAATCCACGAAAGGGGCTAAGCATGAAATTTTTGAAAATTTTCCTAAAACATTGCATTTTACTTTAATTTTTGGACGACAGGGGCGCTATAGCTATAAGTCTATGGTGTTGCAAATAAATTTTTTAGTAATCAGGTTGGTCTCGTTTCAGCTACATTTTTTTCAATTTCAATTCTCCCTTTTATTATACAAACAACAACTACCTTAGCAAACATAGTTCTCTCTTTAGCATCTTCTATATAAAGCTTCTTGGTCAAAAACATTGTATAGGGATGAAAAATTTTGGGTTCTGTGTGCTCTTTTTGCCCAGGCTGCACCAGAATAGTTTTGTCTCCTTCCATCTTTCCTATCAACGATAAGTATGGTACTGGACATAAGTTCATATCCGTGCTCTCATCAAGCATGTTATGCTGTCTTGCTTGACGTGTAGATTCATCAGTGAACCCAGTATCACGGAAATTATTGTACCATTCATAAATCAATTGTTTTGATGGCATAGAGAAGACTTGTTTATTGGAGCCATAATGCTGACAAAAAAGATTTTGTGCGGATTCAATACTTCCAGATTCGGTGAACCAGAGTATAGAATTGGCTTTTTGTACAGGGGTAAATATGTATTCTTCTAAAAAATAATTTTAATAATAAATTTTAAATTTTATTCCGATTCTATTGAGTTGTTCAAAAAGTTCTGAGACTTTTTATATGAATTTTGGGCCCGACATTTTTTCTAAAAACGACCCCTATAGGGGTAATTTTAAGTAAGGAATCGATTGCGCGCATTCTCGAAGCGTGAAAATTCAGGGTAGATGATGCATGTATTAAAGCGATTTGAATGAAACAAAAGATTTGAAATGATACGAATGAAACGATCACAAATGAAACGATCGAATAAAACGATACGAATGAAACGACATAATGGAACGAAACCAATAAAAATTTTTTCCCATGGGAATTTTTTTCCCAAATTTTTTCCAAATTGGAAAAAAATTCGAAAATTTTTTCCAATTTGGAAGTAGTTATGAGCTATAAAATTTTTCCCATGAGAAAAATTTTTTATTGGTTTCGTTCCATTATGTCGTTTTATTCGTATCGTTTTATTCGATCGTTTCATCCTCTTTCTTTGTTTTATTCGAGCTTATGTCGAAATAGCCCTGTAAAAATTTTTGTTGACAAAAATTTTACTCCAAACCCATAATTTAAAAAATGAGTAAATCCTTAAAGGGAGAGTAACAATGACAGAATCTCGAAAAAAATTTTTTTTCAAAATTTTTGTAAAAAATATGTTTCTAGGGGTAATTTTATGCGAGAAATCGCGCATTTTCGAAGCATGAAAACGCTTCATTGAACCTGATTCAGGGAATGGAATGGGTGTATTGAATCGAAAATCAAAATTTTTCGGATTTTTATGAGAAAACCGTCGATTCTTAGGTTTTTCTAGGCGGGGAATCGATTGCGCGCATTCCCGAACCTTGAAAACGTTTCCTTGACCCTGATTAAAGGAAGAAATCAGTGTATTGAAGCGAAAATCAATTTATTTATGTAAATACGTATCCCTTCCCTGAATCAGGATCAAGGAAGCCGAAAATGTTTGATTTTCGCTTCAATACACCCATTCCATTCCCTAAACCAGGGTCAAGGAAGCGTTTTCATGCTTCGGGAATGCGTGGAATCGATTTCTCGCATAAAATTACCTCTAGAAACGTATTTTTTACAACAATTTTCAAAAAAATTTTTTTCGAGATCCTGCCATGATTGTTACCCTCCCTTTGAAAGCCAAAAATTCATGAATTTTAGGAGTGTACGCTAAAAATTCAAAAACTTGAGAGAACAATTTAAGCGTATTATATAAAAATTACCTTCTTTCTCCATGTTCAAAACAGATTAATTTGTTTAAAATTATATATGGTAATATTATTTTCTATAAAACGTTAATAATAAAAATTTAAGAGGCGCTTTCTTGAACACTCAAAGGTCCCAGACGACAAACGGTTCGAGCGGGCTTCAAGTTGAATTTATTTAGTAAGATTAACGTATGGGAAAATTTTTAAGAGTCATTTCGATAAAATCCATCTTTCATAAAAATGTAAAACCTGGTCTGAGGCTCAAAAACCCGATTTTACGTTGATTTTTTGAAATTTCTAACCTATCTAAAACACCCTCGATAATTTTGACAAAAAATTTCTATCTTGCCTATGTATTTCAACACGGAGAACATTTCTATCGTAGTTTCAAAAAAATCCGAGAAAAAATTTTTTGATCGACCAACTTGTCGTGCAAAAATGGATCAAAGATCAAAGTTTCTCAGATTTTTTCGAAATCGCACTAAAAATGTTCTCCGTGTTGGAATACATCGGCTTGATAGAAATTTGGACGAAAAAAGTTTTTACATATTGACGAAAGGTATAATTTTCTCGGAATAACTCTTAAAAACTTTTTCATGCGGTAATCTCACTAAATAAATTCAATTTGAAGCTCGCTCGAATCATTTAAGGCAATCTTTGAAAGCCCAAGAAAGGATCTCTTAAAACAATAATCTATTTTATACTAAAAACCGAAAGAAACAAAACGCCAAAAATTGTTTACATTTCATGCAAGAGTTCAAAAAACGGCACATAAACAAGTTTACTTCCGCATTTAATGCACATTCTCTTTCTGTTGTTATTCACATGTTATTGATTTCAGATATTTTTATGCCATCTTTTAAATATTATATCTAAAGCAAAGCACAATTTTATGTAGAGACCGCCACGTGAAAATTTTTTTCTAATTTTTTTTTGCTAAAAGTGTCTAAAATGTGTGTAGAAACAACTTGAATTGAGATCATTGGCAAAATTTTGAGTAAAAAATTGAGAAAAATGAGAAAATTTAGTAAATTCGATGTCACAAATGGTGATATTGAGTTTTCAAATAACGGTCTTCGACGTTTGTACAGCGTGTCGTTTATAAAATTTTGTGAAGGGTTTTCTGGGTGCTGCAGCGGGAGTTTTCTCAAAATTTTTTTAAAAAAGTGTCGAGAATATTATGTAGAATATTTGTATATATGTACTTTTTTGTTTGCTTTATAGCTTTTTGAGATATTTTCAATTTTATTGCAATTTTTTACTGCTTTAATAGAAAGGTATCGATTTTACAAGGGTCAAAAGTATCTAAAATTTGTCAATTTTTAAAAAATTATGTTACAATCTTGTAGAGCAACCCTAAAATACTATTTTAGCACAAAAAAATCGAAAATTTGAGAGGGTCATCGCTGGTACAGACTATAGTGTCTCTTAAAAGAAGGAAATTCTGAAGAGATTTATATCGTTTTATGAAATTTTGAAAAATATTTGAGAGAGGTCAATATTTCATTTTTGCGTGAAAAAGTCGAAAATTTACGCATCAACTTATTAATTTTTTACCTAAATTAACTTTTTTTTATAATCTCAAGCAATTTTTTAGCGTTATAACTGTACAAAATGCATGACATTGAAATCAACCACCATTGGCCATTAGATGATAATGATTGGCCCTTATTACGCTCACCTAACTATAATGGTGTCCTACATGTGTCTAACACACCATACAAATGGGAAATCGGTCTAGATGCTATAGCTTTTAAGCCTAGTGAAATTAAAGTAAGTGTTTAAATTTGACTATTACCTTAATTCCTCTAAAATAAGCCCTCCTCTTTACAAGGGAATTGCCAAGTGTTTGGTTACAGCCTATACCGAAGTAACCTCATTCGATAGCATTTTTGATGGAGAAAACATATTAAGAGACACCTTCTTGAATATTCGAAGGTACCTAGGGTATAACGGTTCGAGTGGGATTCAAGTTGAATTTAAAAAAAAAATAAGCCCCGGAGCTTATTTTAGAAGAAATACAGTGAAAGGAAAACTATTTTAGGTCTCGGTACGACCACACGAGCATGGACATGAATTATTGGTGGAAGGATGCCATGAACAGCGTGATGATGAACATGGATCAATAGCTCGAGAAATTCGTCGTATTTGTCATATTCCGGACGACGTTGATACGAATACGATTGTCGCCAATTTGTTTCCTAATGGTCTTCTTTCAATTAAAGCTGATAAAAAAATTATTATTTAAAAAATGATCCTCCTACTATAAAGTGTGATATGTATGTCAAGATAATCGCGGGAACGAGTTATTTAAATCCGGACAGCCAAAACTAAAGTTGTGAGGCACGATGAGAGAAGTCGGTCGACATCACTTTTGTGGGGGGAGGGTAGACTTCGTTTTCCGAGAAACTTTTAAAAAAGTTGGGTAAACATGACGCAGTGCAATTTGCCAATTGCTAATTTTCACTACGGGGCATACATGGATAGAAGTAGTAATTTTTGAAAGCCAACCAAGTTTCATTTAAAATTTTGTTTATTGATTTGCCATTAGGACATGCTATCTGCAATTCTAGACTATATAACCCCTAGCTGCAACCAATCGGAGTCGTCACTCGTATCACCGCTCGGAGTCATGGCTCGGAGATTCCCAGTAGAGAGCTTGGTCCCGTTTAATCGAGTGCTGTAGTCGCTCGGCCCCTTCCCCTTGAGAATCCGAGAGCGCCGGAGGCGCTCGGCCTCAAGCTCTGCTCTAAAAATGTATGATCTCATATTGTTAATATTTTTTAATTAAATTTATAAATAAATATTTTTGACTACATAAGATGGGAATAACTAAAAGTTTTGGGTCTTGTTTTTCGATATGGGAAACTCGAATCAATTTTAGGCTGCCCGATTTTTGCTTTGAAATGATTTTCAAAAATTTTCTCATGTATTAATCTCACTAAATAAATTCAACTTGAAGCGGGTTTGGAACGTTTAGGACGGCCTTTGAACACTCAAGGAAGTGTTTCTTAAAATGTAAACAAGAACTACAGAAACAATATAAGATACAGAAACAAGATAAGGTTTACGTTTTGTCTATAAAACTTGAAAGAAGTTTCATTGTTCACCATTGCTAAAAGAATCAAAATGTTGATCAAATATATTATTTTCTTCATAGTGATTGAGATAGCAGTAATTATTAAAGGTGATCTATGCTTACCAAATCTATGTGTGCCATCATGTCCGCCACGTAAGTACAGGATGGCTAAAAAAACTTTTTTCGATCAAATTTTCGAAATTTTTTTCTAAAATAACCCTATGGAGGTTTTCTATGCGAGGAATCGAAAATCTTGAACACGCTTCTCTGACCCTGAATCAGTTCATAAATTTCAAAAACCCGTTTTTTATTACAGTTCAGGGTCAGGGAAGCGTTTTCAAGAATTTTCAATTTGTACAATCAATTCCTCGTGTAGAAACCCCCCATAGAGTTATTTTAGATTATAGATCGGCAAGGTGGGAGGAGGAGACCCCTGATGAGGTGGTCCCTTCAATTTGGGTTCATAAGTGAGTGGGTCAGGGGGAGACTTCCCTCTTGCTGATCTGTTAGAAATTTTTTATCTGAAAATTTATTTAGCTTGAGGTAGTCTTCTGGCACTCCATTTTTATGGACGATCTCATATGTTCGGCGGGGTGGTCTCCCTCAATTTTGGATCCATGAGTGAGTGGGTCAGGGGAGACTCCCTCCTTGCCTACCTATGTTTTAGATAAATAAATAATAAAATTTTTTGGCAAAAATTTGATCAAAAAATATCAAATGTACGATTTTTTAGCCATCTTTATACGAAATAAAATATTTTATTAAGCTTAAATATGTTTAAAATTTATTTCGGTATTATTAAAATTTTTAGGGCCAATATGTCCGCCAACATTTTGTCCACCACCACCAGTGATTTAAATTTTTTATTTCTATTCTAAAATTTTTATTTTATAGGTATGTCCACCACCTCCGACTTGTGCTCCATGCTATCAAGCTGTCCCAATCA
>JAQGBS010001564.1:0-15355 GCA_034698545.1 Acrobeloides obliquus
TTTCACACTATAATCAGGAATATCCTGTTAATGCATTAGTTGATATGAATAAGTGCAAATATCAAAAAGGTAAATCCCGTTTACCGCTGCATAGCAGTTGTCAAATGCCCGTAGCTACGACTAGGCCTGGCCCCCCTCCGAAATGTAAAAAATGAAAAATTTTTTGTTTTTCCTAATGGTCTCCCCTTATGTTTTTGCCCAAAATTTTTAAAAATTTAAGAAAAATCATGATTCCCCATTAGAATTTTTTATCAATGTCGCCAAAATCAAAAAAATTTTTGAGCATTTTTACCTTATAAATGAGTGTTTTCGAGAAAAAATTTTCGTGTCTGTCAACGCAACATAAAACAATGGGGAAACAAGGTGATTTTTGAATTATTGAAAATTTTTGGGTAGGATCCACCTCCGAAATTCAGCTTTTCCTACGGGCCTGGGTCACTTCAACAGGGCCGAGGCCTCTCGATTTTGCTAGGGTAAAACTTTTGATTTTCAAGATTTTTGGTTGGCTTCTCTTCACTGTACTGAGGAGCTCCAACCTTTATCTACTGTTCTCGTGAAAAGAACAATATATGAAACAATTTCTCTGTTATAAATTTTCAATGTTAAACCATGGCTCATATATACATTTTATTTATATAAAACTATAGAGTTGAAAGTACATTATAATACAAATCGTAGAGATTTATACACATAAATAAAGTACAAATGAAGAATATTACTTACTGGCAGAGTCATCACATTTCTTTCCCTCAGCGTTGCAGGACACTTGGTCGATTTGGACAGTTGGTCGACTGGACACTTGGCAGACCGGACACTTGGCCGACTCGGACAGTTGGTCGACCGGATAGGGGCCTTATGCTTAGGTCTTAGGCTTTAGGTCTTAGGCTTAAGCCTTAGGCTTTAGGTCTTAGGCCTAGGCTTAGGCCTTGGGATGAGTCGACCAACTTTCCGGTCGGCCAAGTGTCCGGTCTGCCAAGTATCCGGTTGACAAACTGTCCGGTTGCCCAAGTGTCCGATCAACCAACTGTCCGGGTCAACCAAATGTCCGAGTCGACCAACTGTCCGGCATTTTTCCCTCAGTCTTAGACAAGTACTTGGGCTTCTCCACAGCAACCATAGACAGTTCATTTTCCTCATCACCCTTTCTTCTCGCTGCATCCTTGTTTTCAGCTTTCTCCACAACTATTGTAGACTTGTTTTCATTCTGCTCTCCCACTGGATTTTTCTTGATTTTTATGATTTTCTGGCGAGGGGTCACTTGCGTTTGGAAATTTGCATCCCGGGCTTTTCCGTCTGAATATTTGAGTCCGAACATTTGTGCCTGGACATTTGCGTCTGGAAACTTCCGTCTCGGACATTTCCGTCTTATTCGCGGCTTTTTAAAAACTAATCTAAAAAGTTTCTTATATTCCGAGAGCATCAAAAAATGACAAAATATGTTCCGGGACATAAAATTCATACACTCAAAAAAGATTAAAGAAAATTGACCCTTTGTCGATTTATTACTAAAATTTGGCTTGGCTCATTTTTTTGGACGGTAGTGTATGTTTTTTGTTACTTTACCCCATAGGTAAAATGATTGGTTATAAGTATTCGGTGTTTTCTGTACGAGTAGTAACAATTGGTAATATTTCTGATCATTTGGGATGTCAAACGTGATCCAGCTTTGACATGGCTGATATTTGTTCTTGTAGACATACACCAACGTGTATGAAGGCAACGGATCTGCGTATAGCAATCCGAAGAAAATGGACATTAGAGCACAAGAAGTATACATTTTAGGCTCGGATGATTTTACTTTTTCGCTTATGCCTTTTAAGCTTATAGAACTGTAGTAGAGCACTTGTACTATGGTAAATAAAGATAAAAAAAGAAGATTAAAAGTGCCTTTTACCCTTATAAGCTATGTAAGCATCTGATCACATGTGGATATTTAGATAAAATTTGTTGACGAAATTTTTGGATTATTGTAAGAGTCTAAAATACATGAGTTTAAAAAATCTAAACAATTTTGAAATATCACAAAAGTGTGTAAAAACGATAAAAAACATAAAGGTACTAAACGTTACGTGCGGTGCTAAAAGTTTATTAAGAATTTTTTAAGTCTCTCAAAAAATTTAAGGTAGCTCAAATGATCATATGTAAGCTAATGAAACAGTAATCGCTAAAAGATAAGAAAAGGCGATTACAATTGTTTTTTGTCCTTATTAAACTACGTAAGCATCTGATCATGCCCGGATTCTTTTACTATTGAGATAAAATTTGTCACCGAAAGTTTTCGGACTTTATACTTAAGACCAAGAAACCGCGTGTCTTCTGCCATCCACATTTTTCTTCCAAACAAAAACACAGCTAGTGATGTAAACACAGCTATTGTATTATTATAATAGATGTTCTAGGGGTCAATATAGATCATATCTGATCCGGGGTCAAGATCTAAATCACCCTAACCTCGTAAACTTTAAAAAAATTTTTACAACAAAAAAATCACCCACAATCACCCATCACCCACTGGGTGAATCACCCATCACCCACTAGTGGGTGATTGTGGGTGATGGATGGGTTATGGGTGATGGCACCTTTTCGCCCCCTGGTGTAACTCATGTTTTCGTGTTTTTAAAAAAATTCGAGTTTTTCAATGTTGCAACTTAATTTTAAAATGTTGATATTTGGGTATAGATAAGGTTGCATAAATACCACCTTTTTTGACCCAATTCCACCTTGCCACCTTTTTGTAATTTTTGTGAATATTAAAAAATAATCACATCAAGAACTGAAAAAGATATCCTCAATTTAAGAGACGATATCTCGACATGAAAATGCTTCCCTGACCTGAACCAGGGTCAGGGAAGCATTTTCATGCGGCGAGAATGTGCACAATTGATTTCCCGCTTAGAAAAATTCTAAGAAAATCGAAAATTTCGTCAAAAATCGACTTCTGTAACCAAATATCAAGATTTAAAATAAGGCCACATGTTTAAGACCCGGATTTTTTTAAAAATTCTGTATATTAACACAAAAACATGCATTACGATCAAAATGGCTGAGTGGATCGTATTCAGCATACACTCTTTGCGTATGCTGAAAAAGTTTTTTGTCGAAAACGGATTTCTGGCACCAGTTTTAAAAAACAACATGATGATTACGTAATCACAACCCTCCCCCCATAATCAACCATAATCATTTCGGCTATCCAACCCCCCCCCCCCTAACCTGATTACGTAATATGTGAATGGCACTTTGCTACCCCCCCCCCCAAATAGTACAAACATCTTGCGGATTGTTATGGCTTTTTTTGTTAATTTATTTTTTATTTTTATTTGTTATTTAAAAAAGGATAAATATTGTTAGCGATAAAAAACCTTTTTCAGCGATAAAATACTTTAATAGCGATAATGCTTTTTTAGTGTTAAAAACACTCTTTTCTGAATAAAAATACTTTTTCTATAAACAATGCTTGTTTTGGATAAAAATACTTTTTCAGCAATAAAATACTTGTTCTCGCGATAAGTATATATACTTTATCAGTGAATAAGGTATTTTTATCGTTAAAAAATATCATTGCTAGAAAAAGTATTTTATTGCTACAAAAAATTTTTATCACTAAAATATATTTATCCTTTAAAAAAATAGAATTTATATTTTTTTAAATATATATTACTTATAAAAAAGTCGAGTGTTACAAAAAATAATCTGTTGCAAAAGAACCCAATCGAGTGTTGCAAAAAAATCTGTTGCAAAAAGTCCCAAATCTGTTGCAAGGAAACCATTTTCTCATTCAAGTTTGTTCATATAATATGTTTGGATTTGTATGCAAAACAAGACCGCAAATCTGGCAAAACAATACATTAGAATATAAAATAAAAGATTCTGTTTTTATTAATATTACTGAAAGAAATAATCAGATAAAGCCGATAAACTCATACTCTGAACAAGATCAATGTTCAAACACATGCCCAACATGTGTGCCAGATAGTTGCACTCCATGCCCAACTCTACCGGTATGCGATACGAGATGTCCAGATGGATGGATTTACTATTCAGCTACTAATTTTTGTTACAAGGTTTAGTTGTTTCTTTTAAATATATTATGAGTTACAATTTAGACATTTGAATATCGTTTAAATTTTTTAAATTTTTCAAGCGCCGAACAAAAGTGTCAACAATTAAATAGTCATTTAATGTCAATTTATAATGAAAATGAAAATAACTTTTTACAGCGTAAGTCTTTATTAATGATGTGAGTTTATTTTATGCCATATTGTATGTATGTATTGTTGATAGCCACCCTGCCTCCTATGATTAAGCAATTAAATTTTTATTATAAAAATTTAAACTTTTAAAGTAATTTTACGATTAAAAAATTGGTTATGTTTGGCTATATATGACATATATGACAAAGCATTGTAAATGAAACAACATTTTTTGTTAACTTCAAATTTTACGTAAAAAAATTACAAAAATATATAAAAAAACATAATTTTTATACAGGATGGCGCAAAAAGTGTCTTTTTTTGATATTTTGGGATTCGAAAATTTATTTTTTTTAAATGACTACCCTGGGGGTAATTTTATACGGGGAATCGATTGAGAGCATTCCCAAACCTTGAAAATGCTTTCCGGACCCTGATTCAGGGAAAAATTGGATTTTGAAAAAAGCCACCATTTTTAGCTAAACAAGAGATTTTCTATACAAACAAACAAAAGCGGTATTTGAAATGAGAAATATCATTTTTATGCATTAGGAAATTGTTTTATGCTTTGAAAACGTGTGCAATCGGGTTTTCGCATAAAATTACCCCTAAATTTCTAGAAAAAAGAGGAAAATGACCATTTTCGCTTCAAAAATTCAATTTTTCCCTGAATCAGGGTCAGAAAGCATTTTCAGCGTTCGGGAATGCACGCAATCGATTTTGCGCATATATTGTAATTATGTAAACTGACCCCGTCTCTCGTAATCAACATAATATTCGGTCACCTCCCTCTTTCTAATATATTACGTAATACCTGGACAGTTCCTAAAGGAAACTCTTACGATTTTTTCGACTTTTAAAAATACTGGACTAAAGGCCTGAAAAAATGCAATGACACCCTCCCATCGTCCTTTTGAAAAAAATTTTTGCTTCAATTTGGCAAATTTTCACTTTGGCGAATTTTACTTTGATGAATTTTCTGTTACGATTTTTTTATCGGAGATTTTTCATCAAATTATATCAAGTAATTTGATGAGCCGAGCGCTGCCGCGCTCGGAGGAAAGAAGGGAATCTGCGAGGGTAACTCTGAGCAGTTCATATATATCCCTGAGTGGTCGTATGTGAGAAAATTTTGCATTAGTTTTTTACTAATCACGTTTTTGTTTTTCTTAAAGGGGAGTCTCATTTGGGGGTCATTCTCCAAAAAAAAATTTTCTTTGTCAAAACAGCCTATATAGGGGTAAAATTATGCGAAAAATCAATTACGCGCATCTAAGAATTCAGAAAAATTTTTCGTGGGTCAAAAAATGCGTCAAAATTAGGGGTTGTAAGTTTTAACCCCAACAAAATTATTTTTGGGGGTTTTTGACCCCCGAAAAATTTTTCAGAATTTTTCAATGCGCGCAATCGATTCCTCGCACAAAATTACCCCTAAAAATGATTTGTTGGAGTTAAAACTTATAACCCCTAATCTTGACGCATTTTTTTCAATTTTTTGAGCTCCGAAAAATTTTTTCTGAATTTTTCGATGCGCGCAATCGATTTTCGCATGTTTTTACCCCTATATAGGCTGTTTTGGCAAAAAAAAATTTTTTTGGAGAATGACCCCCAAATGAGACCCCTCTTTAATGTGACAAACTCAACAATTCAAAAAATGGAATTTTTTAAAAAGTATAAAAAGTTGAAATTTTTTTGTTAAAGTCTTACACATGTATAAATTTACAAAGTTTAAAAAATCCTGAATCGTCCCCTGCCTGATGTCAAAAGTCAAAAATTTTTTTGTATTTATATTCCACATACCCGAAAATCCTCAAGTACAAAAAATCATCTGATTTGAAAAACTTTTTGAAAAATCGATTTTCTCCTTGGTCCCACAAGGAGTAAAAAAGTGAAAAAAATTTTCGTCTCTGATTTTGATGTCGATCGTCTCTTACAACTTTAATTAAAGTACTGTCAGTTTAAATCTAATGCTCCCGAGATCGTAATCACGCACATTACACGTTTATAGAGAACGATTTATAGTATTCATTGCAACTTCTAATTGGTTTTGGATTGGATTAAGCTATAATGTTAGTTTGTCCAACTTTACATGGACTGACAATACGCCATATGATTATAGCGATTGGTTTTCTGGACAGTCGTTTGCAGACTCAAAAACGGAAAATCAGTAATGCCTAGTGGCGTAATTATGGGGGAGCTTTGCGAGGCTCTCCCTCTTCCAGCGGCTGAAAAAAGAGGTTTTGATTTGCTGAATTCTACAAATCAATAAATAAGCGAACTCATGGATTTTGAAGATGATTAAAAATAATTTGTTACAGCCCTATATATGAAAGGGGCAGTCCACGAATGGGGACTCTTTGGCTTACTCTATCAAACTTGTGTGTATCCCTGTTTTGATGCGTAGAATCCGAAAATGAAGTCCAAAAATTCTAAAAAAACGACAACTGATGAACTTTTAAAACAAATTTGGATGAATAATAAAAAGTATAACAGAATTAAGAATTTTTTATTTTTCAGTTTTATCTTCATAAAGACCTTACGAGACGATTTTTTGCTTTTCATAATCTAGATTAGTGGTTTTAACTATAATACCAGAGTTTACAACTGAATTTTTGAATTCCTTCACATGTACATTGCTGATAATAATAAAAATTTGATTTCTGTGTGTCTTTTCTCCTTTCTTTTAACATTTCTTCTCAAAAGCAACATTGAGATGGTTTCAAATATATTAGCACCAATTATTTTTCCAAGTACCGAACTTTCATCGTTCGAAGAAATTTTTGAGGATGACGATGTTAATAATCTAGTATTTCCAAATGATGATATGGTCTATATTTTCAAAATGGAAGATCTTTCTGAGCCAAGTGTTATAGGCTCTTCGATGCATGTGGTAAGAAGATACTTGCATATACCATCGGGTATGTATTTACTCATAAAATTTCTTGTTTGAAAAATTTGTTACTTCGTCTGGCTCCAGACTTTTGATCAGTTTTTTTATCAAAATTTTCCTTTTTTTCAAAATCACACCTGGAATTCCACCCCGCATTCTCCAAAAAGATCAACTCGCAACTTCGCGACGAAAGCGCGAACTTTTTCCTAATGGTTCCCCATTATATTTTTGCTCAAATTTTTCGAAATCCCTCCTGCGAAATTAGATCCTGATTACGATTCGCTCAAGAGATTTTTCGCATAGGAAACCCCAAAAGTGTAGCTTCCATAACGATTCGAAGCAAATCAGAAAATCGAGGAATTTATTGATCACCCCGATAATTTAGGAAACTTTATGGCTGTCAAACAAATCCACATTCCAGTCAGTCGGTATCGAGACGAAACGAAAGAAAAGCGTCTACAAAAACTAAACCTAGAAATTCATACCCACCGCGAAATCGCCAACTCACTCTATATCGTTGACTTCTATGGCCTTTGCCTACACGAGGGCTATGCACTTTTATGCATGGAACTTATGGACATGTCTTTACATGGACTAGTTACTACCTGTCACAATTCTGGAAAAAATATACCCGAAGATTTACTTGGATACACCGCGATTGCCATCCTCGAAGCATTGAAGGTATGCAAATCAAAAGGGATTATCCATCGAGATGTCAAACCGGAAAATATTCTGATAAAAAAATCTGGAGAAATCAAACTAGCTGATTTTGGAGAATCCCGGTTTGTGGGTGCATCACAAAAAGTCACTACAATTGGCGCTGGGACAATCCGCTACTGGCCTCCGGAACGATTGCATACGGAGAGAACAAAGTACGACATCCGATCGGATATCTGGAGCTTTGGGCTTACTCTAGCTGAGATGGCATATAGAAAATACCCAATAGTTCACTCAGATTTTTCGGATATTGATTTTCAAACAGTGGGTTTTATAACGTTGCAAAATCGAATTCTTGAGGCTAAGGCGGATGAGATTGTTAATAGATGTGTTCGGTCAAAATATTCGGAAGACTTGTGTGAATTTATCTGGAAATGCTTGCAGAAATTGGAAGATAGAGCAAATCTGGAAGAACTAATAGAAACTGATCTTTATGTGAGGTTTCAAGCTAGGAATACCAAATGGGTGGCAAGATTGATACTACAAGCATTAGTAAGCAGTAGCGTGTTTAGAATCCAATTTCGGAAGGGGCGAGACAGAGACGCAAATCATTGGGGGGCCTTCTTGGGTTCCCTTTGGGTCACTGGGGGGGGGGGATCGATTTGGGGTTCCCCACTCCCTAATTTTTCTAATTATTCGTTTCTCTAGTCTAACTAGAGACCGCCATATTTTAAAAAACGATTTCAAAAAAGAAAGTACAGGCGACCCTCTCAAATTTTGTACGGAGCATTCATTTGCAGACCAAAATGAATGCTCCATACAACTTTTATATAGTTTTTGGGAAACTCGTGTTCCCGAAAACTCCTCAGTACCAAAAAATCATGTAAAAAATTGCGAAAAACTGCAAAAATCCAGTTTTTTGGGGTTTCTTGTATAACTAAGTGAGATAAAGATAATAGATGGATTGATGAAAAAAGTGTCTATACTCATCTATCTTGCTCATCAATATTGCCCAAAACAATTTAGGACGAATATGATTTTAAAAATGATCCAAATCTTTATAAAAGCAATAATTACTTTTCGATTGAAAATAATTTTTACAAGCCCGCAAAAAATACCAACCATCCCACCTACAAGTCTTTCCCACCTACAAGTTATAATATGCCACCAATTTCATCAACTGCCAAAATAAAACCACAAAGAGCTTATTCTATCCCAGAATTACGGTTGCCAACAAAGCGAGTTCGATCTCGATCATTATGGACTAGAATTTTTGAATTTATCTCTGCAAAAAAGTGCTATTTTATTTTTGGATTAATTAATTTTTTGGTTATTATAGCATTAATAATTGCAGTTATTATTTTAGTAATAAGAAAACCTAGTATGTTTTTAGTTTTTATAATGCACTGGCAGATTTAGGCAAGAGGTCAATAAAGAGTTAACTCCTTGGGTCAAAGAGAGATCTCAGAAAAAAGAGTGAATGGCTAACAAATCCCTTGTCCCCATTAAGTTCACAAAGTATTGAAAATTTTTGTGAAAAATAATCAAATTTTTCAACAAAAAATTTTGCATTATTTTCCCCCTAAAAAATTATTGACTTTCATAATCATTCATTTTTAAGAAATAAACCAAGAAGGTGGTACAACCATTAATAATAATTATAGTACAACACATCCGTATAGTACCACACATCCGTCTAGTACAACACATGGTATGTTTTCCAAAATCATAAAGGTTTATCATTATGTCCAAAAAACTCATTTTTTGAGCGATTTTTAAAAAATTTTCAATTTTTCTAATTTTGACAAACAAAATAACCCTATAAGAGTTTTTTCTACGAGAAATCGATTGCACGTATTCACGAACTTTAGAAATGTTTCCCTGACACTGAATCAGGGAAGAGGTTTGTGTATTAAAGCTAAATGGAGAATTCAGGGCCAAGAAAGAGTTTTCAAGGTTCGGCAATTGCGCAATTGATTCATCGACTTCTCGCATAAAAAAAATCTAATCCTAAAACATTAAACGCGCTATGTGTGTCTGTCAGAACGCTACTAGTCTAAAGTTGTTGGTATCGGTGAATATTTATAAAAAAACGCTCTACGAGAAAAGCAGTTTTCACTAGAAAACAGAATTTTGGCCGTCTAAAGTGCCAAAATGACCAAAGCACCCCGTTTTGTATATTTTTGACAAGTTTTTCAATAATTGCGACGTAGTTTTGTAGAGCATGATCGAAAATGCCGGGAACTCATTTTCAACTCATTTGGAGTTGTCTTCGTGTAGAAAAGTGCTATTTTTGAATTTTTACATTACATGTCTTATCAATCGCTTCAATATTCATTTTTTATTGAATCAGACAAAAAATATCAAAATTTGTTCATATCTTTTTCTTCTTTAAATATTTTAAAAAGAAAGGAGGCTTTTTTATAGCTCACCGAGACGAATAAAATGACGCCAAATTTCTTGTCATTAGAGTTTTCTACTCCCTATTCTTTACTCTTTCTTATTGGAAAAACTATAAAATAAAATATTAGGACCCACAGCAACACCTCCACAAGCTATAAGTGAATACTTAACAATAGCATTTAATATTGGATATCATTATAATGCTTCAAAATCTCGGTTTAAAAGAGAAAGCCCATATTTTGATGAAGTAAATAGTAATCCAAAAAGGATTTTACTTCATTTATCAATTTAGGAAACGCAAAATACAATTTTAAAAAGTTTACAAGCTTGGAAAAATCATATAAGTTCTGGAGATATGGCAATAATATTTTATACATACGCAGAAAGCTATATTGGAAATTTTACTTCTTCAAAGTTAGATGAATTAGAAAATTTTGTTATTGTTAGTTTAGACCCACAAAATATAAGAAATATTTCAGGTGATCCAAGCCAAGCTGAGTAAGGTGCTAAAAATAAAAAATAAATAAACATTTTTAAATTTTAGAATAACGAATTATTTTAGTAGTTCTCTAAATCAGGAAATTAAACATTTATCTTTTTTACTTTTTGCTCCAAAGCCAAATGCTTATAGGTAAGGGTGAAATTAAAAAAGTCTTTACTAGTATACCCATAGACATAGCCGGGGAATAGGGGGATATAGCCCACTGTCAAAAATTAAAAAAAGAAAAATGCAATTTTTAGAGAAGTTTTCAAAATTTTCGCGTTTAGCCCCCCCCTTGTGGATTAGCTCCTGTCGTAAAACCCTGTCTACGTCTATTCAAGTACCAAATGAAATTTAGTGGCAACTATTTTATGTATGCTGATATAGAAAAAACAGGGTCTTTATTAAATAACATTTCACCATCATTATATTCTGTTGCAGTGGCTGGAACAAATTTTAATGACACCGAGATGGAAGCTTACAACATAACTGCTAATAATATTCGAACTTATAGTTCAAATAATACAGATGGAATAACTGGCCAATTTAGTAAGCTTTAAATTTGTTAGACAGGAATTTATCTGCTGTGGTGTGCAGAATGCATGTCTTTCAAGGTCGAAATTAGCAGTAAGTTATTCAGTGACCACCATAGTGTAGTGGTTCGGTGCGCTACCAAGGAGTACGGCATCACCGGCACTATTAAAGATTCGGTTCCCCTTGCGTCCAAAAGATTTTGCCTTGCAAGTGGGAAAAGTGGGAAAATCAAACCAGTGATCGATCGGAAATCACAACATTATCCGAATGTGAAATAGAATATAAACAATTGAATTTAGCACCACCGGCAGTAGGATCAACTTCAAAAACTTTCAGTACAACGAAACCAACAGTAGAGTCAACTTCAACAACTCTCAGTACAACAAAACCAACAGTAAAATCAACTTCAACAACTCTCAGTACAACGAAACCAACAACCACCATAACAAAGAAAGCAATAACCCAGGCAACATAAGAGCCGTCAACGCAACCACATGAGCCAATTACCACACAGGCAGAAAATATACAAGAGCCGTCAACGCAACCGCCAAAGACCGAGACTTTGGCTCAGGACTCCTAACCCTGATTCAAGATTTTTCTTCTAAAATCATCGTTCTAAGGGTTATTTTATGCGAGAAATCGATTCAGTGCACCCACCCCAAGGATGCATTTTGACGCTTCGGGGATGAACTGAATCAATTTCTCGCATAATATAACCCTTAGAACGAAGATTTTAGAAGAAAAATCCAAAATTTTCATATTTTAGCTTCAATACAAAACACCCATTTCCCTGAATCAGGGTCAAGGGAACATTTTCAAGATTCGGGAATGCGCGCAATCGATTCTTTGCATGAAATTACCTCAAGAAATATGATTTTGAGGGAGAAATTTCAACATTTTTTCATTTTCGCTTCAACAAACACACTATTTTCCCCTGAATCAGGGTCAAGGAAACATTTTCAAGATTCGGGAATGCGCGCAGAAAAATTTTACCTCTATATAGGCTTTAAATGACAAAAACGAGCTATGTGTGTGATAAGGTTTTGACATAATTGGGAGAGGGGGTACAGAGGAAATGTTAAGCGAGAACATGATGGTATGTTTCAATTAATGTTTTAATAAATTTTCGCCTAATAATATATATAAATTTTCAAATTTTTTAAAGGGGGCTTCATTTATTGCCAGATTTTTTGGTTATATGTTTTTGTGAAAAATTTATAAATGGGCCATTAAAGTACCGGTCCACCCGGAAAAACGCTATGAAAAGGTTATATATTCGGAAAGATCATGAAAAATGGAGCATTTTTTGTTTTTACGACAAACTCTGAATAGAGCAAGCCTATAGAACTCCCGCAAGTTCTAGAAGCTGGGTTCGAGTCCCGATCGGGTCCGAAAACTTTTGCCCAATTTCATATTACCTGTGTTTCCACTTTCTCGGTGTGGTAATAACCCGAGCTCCAAAAATTTTCAACAAAATGAGAGCTATTACCTATCGGTAGCCCCTACGACCGTCTTGTACCGTTAACCGGTCGGACACAAGTGTTAATCACCGTATGAGTAGTGGAAATTACATTGCTAAGTATTTACCAATAAAAGGGCATCAGTTGTAGGTCTCGGTAGCACAATGGTAGTGCATTTGAACGGTAGCCATGAGGTCCGAGTTCAAGTCCCGCTCAGGTCCAAAAACTTATGCCCAATTTCATATTAAATTTGTAAAACTGCTGAATCGTGTTAAATTCCTTTTTTATTGAATTTATCGATTTTTTAATAAATAAAATTTACAATCGTCTATTACTCAAACACTAATCACATGAATTCACTTGTTTGTTATCTTCTTTTTCATAGCAATTTTTCTCAATGCAAAAGAGTTGTCATCATAATAACCATAATTGATCGGAGTTCCATTCGTGCAATTATTTGAAGTTATAGAGCCAGCATATTGATGAGCATATGCCTAAATTTTTATATAAACGTTGCTTTCAACTAAAATACCGATGTCCATCCGCCGAATGGAGAGAATCCACTTGTTAGATCCTGAAAAATTAAAATTACATATGAAAAAGAGGGAAGTCCAAATTTTTTATTACCCCTCACTGTAAAAAAATAAATCTTTGATCACTCCGCCTGATCCCCCTCTCTCGATTTTGGTCTCCTCAAATCGGGTGGGGGTGGAGAGATGGATCCCCTAGAACCTCGTTCCAGATCAAAAAAGTACTTCTTTTCCATTCCATGCGATATATGTTAGATATTGACTATATTGAGAGATTAGTGGAAATTTAGGGCCAATAATAGCCATCCAATCATTGTAGCTAGTAAAAATTCCTACTGCATTAATGTTGATCTAAAACAGGGTTGGGAAATAGAGTTTGAAAATTTTTCCTTCCTCAAACTTGCCTCGGTGGTGCAGTGACAAAGAAGCAGATTTGTGGCCAAGGTCGCGGGTTCGAATCCCGTTTTGAGCCAATTTGGTTCTAAATTTGGCCACCTTGTGGCAATGAAGCCGCTGCTTTGTCACTGCACCATCGATGCAAGTTTGAGGAAGGAAAAATTTTCAAATCAAGTAATTCTGAAGAAAAAGATTTCCACAGCCAAAAAAAGATTTCGACAGAATACTCCCGGGAAAATCTGGATAAATCCGGGGGAAATCCCAACCTGATCTAAAGTTGTGCAATTGAGATTTTGAAAAACTTTAATATCAAAGCCGTAGCTTGGATTTCAATTATTAAAGTTTTTAGAAAGCACCAACCCCCAAAAAGGCCAGAATCATAATTGTTGCCAAAAATGCCAAAAAGTGTAATTTTTTGTGTCAATTTTGTAGGGATAGTGGCACATGCCGCCCCTAGGTAAGACATTTGCTTCATATACCCAAACTGTTTCAACCATATCCTTCAAAAATGCTGCATTTGTTTCTGGATCCGTTGACCACCCATCTGCTCGAGATACGCTAATCCAAGGGAATGGATGAAATTGTTCGATTTGAGTAATGCGCTCCAAAATGGCATTTGCCTAAAATTTGTACACAAACTACAAAACATTTTGGAATACTTGGTCCTTGCCAGAATTTAGTCCATTCGCGCAATTTCCAGAAACACAGGGTGATATAAACGAATCTATTCCTTCGTACTTACCGGCTAAAATGAACGGTCTTATTGATAATTTTTTAACAAAAGTGAAAGGAAAGTTTGGTGGGTGACGATCCATACCGGTCTATAATTATACATAAAAAACGACTTACCAGTGTAAGCATTATATAAATTTTGAAATCCAATTTCATCAAAAGCTCCAGATGATTTGTATATATGACCTAGCATTAATTTAGCTCCTTGTTGATTTAAACATTCCCATTGACTCACAGAAAGATTGGCAGTCGTATCAACTGCTAAAGCTCCAAAACTAGTTGGCATCAAGCAACAACTGAATAATACTAGACAATAGATGTGCATGTTTCTTGGCATCCCTGTGATTTAAAATAGTGGAAGTTATATACAAATTGTTTTTTGATTGCTTCCACATTTCAAAAAAAGTCGCCAAAAATCGAGTTTAAACCCGTTTCCTTCGCCCAATGGCTCTATCGATTACTCCCGTCGCCGGACTTTTTTAGAAAAAAATTATTGAAAAAAATTTATTTTCGATTTTTTAGCCTAAAAATAGTGAAAATTACGATTTTTGAGGTTTCTACCCCAGTATAATATTTTCAGTATTTTTGGGCTAAGAAATTGAAAATAAATTTTTTTCTAAAAAGATCCGGTGAATGGGGCAATCTATAGAACCATTAGCCGACGGCAACGGATTTAAACTCGATTTTTGGTGAATTTTTGAAATGTAGGAGCAATCAAAAAACAACTTGTATGTTGCGTTTGATTTTGAATTTTGCCAGATTCTGGCGCCCGATATTAAACGAAGATTTTTCGTTCAAAATCGGGCTTTAGCTTAGGCTTAGTCTTAAAGGGGGAGGGTAAGAATCATGACTGCATCTCTGTCAGAACATTTTTTTTGTCAGAAAACCCCTAGAAAGCGCTCTAATTTGAATTTATTTAGTGAGATTAACGCATGAGAAAGTTTTTAAAAGTCATTTCGAGTCAAAATTCGATTTCTAAAAAATTCAAAACCATGTCCGAAGCAATACCATTGATTTTACGTGTATTTTTTGAATTTTCTAACCCCCCTAAAACACCCAAGATAATTTTTTTGGCCAAA
>JAQGBS010001565.1:0-15349 GCA_034698545.1 Acrobeloides obliquus
GGACGAGTATTCCAGTTACTGCTGTGAAGCCTAGTTATGATTCATATAGTCTTGGGAGGGCGGAATTGAATTATCCCATGACAACATCAACGCCACTAACAAATGGAATTTTGTCCAAGTCTTATTCTCCTGTGGTAACTTATAAAACGGTAAGTGAGGCAAATATACTGAGGGAAACTAAGGGGTAAAAAATTCGAATTTCCAAAAAGTTCTCTAAATCTGCTGATTTTCTGTGATCGGGAGACAGAAAAGCTGAGGCTAAGCCTAAGACTAAACTTAAGACTAAGCCTAAGGTTAAGCCTAAACTAAGACTAAGGCTGAGGCTAATCCTAATTTATAATTCCTTTATAAATTTTAAATAATATTTTTAAATAAGTTCTAAAAAATATTTCTTATTGTATTCTAACAAATCTTTTCTTCCAGAAAAATCGCATTGTCGATGAACAAGGTCGAGAATGGGAAGTTGAAGAAATCGATCTCGATACCAGTCTCATGGGACTAGGCTTCTCTATTAGTGGCGGAATTGACCGAGATCCGGAACCTGACTATTACATTCGAATTACTGAAATTCTCCCAGATGGTGTTGTTGCTCGAGATGGTCGCGTAAAGTAAGACATTAATACAAATTCTTTCAAATTCAAAAAACTTGAAAAATTTTAGACTAGGAGATGTAATCCTCAAAGTAAACAATATTGACTGCGTCAATGTGCCACATGAAACTGCTGTAAAAGCGTTACAGATGGCTGGGCCTGTAGTGACTTTGGTAGGTGAATATACAAATTTTTAAAAGTAAAAATTTTAGTTGATAAAACGACTAAAAAATCAAAGAAGTTTGAGTCAATCACATCTTGCTGACACGGTTTATAGAAGAACTGAAGAAGAAAAAGCTTGGGGTACCATAGGACCACCCCCGGCTAGATCACGTAAGGGAGTCAAATGAAAGTTCATTCAGAAATATAACTTTAGGTTCTCTACACCAACTACCTCCACCAAGTTATTTACCCTATAGTCAACCAGCACCTCCGTCCATCACTGGAACTATATCTCCTATACTGAAAAGATCTCCCATTCCACCACCTCATCAATCAACACAGCCAAGAGAAATCGTTCCCGGCGAGACTCGTAACGTCGTTTTACGAAAAGGTGACGGAGGTCTAGGCTTTAATATTGTTGGTGGAGAAGATGGAGAGCCTATTTTTATCAGCCATGTTTTACCAGGAGGAGTAGCGGATCTAAGTGGAAATGTGAGAAAGGTAAAATCAAGTTTAGATATATAGGGCATTTCTGCCAAGAGAAAAAAAGCTTCAACCATAGTGAAGTGGCAAGCGTCTCATTTTGCACTCAAATGGTCGAGAACATACATTATCAATGGGGGGACTGTCCCCTCTCCCTCATGTAGCTAGCATCGAGTCAAAAATTAAGATTCATATAGCCTTTCAAGCCTCAAAGCTATATAGCCAAGTCTCGGGATATATCCCAAAACATAAAAAATTGGGTGTCGGCCTTTTTTTTGGTCGACAACATATAGCCCCGAGATAGCTTGTCCTCCCCCCCCCCTCCTTCTTGTTCATGTATGGCCGAGAGTTCGATCGTTTTTCCTTTTGGGGAATGACAAAATTTAAAAAAATGTATAATCTTTTTTAGGGTGACGCTCTTCTAAAAGTCAACGATGTTGACCTCAACAGAGCTACCCATAACGAAGCTGCTTTGGCCTTGCGAGCCCTACCACAAAATTCATTCGTCCACCTTCAACTTCAATATCGTCCAAGAGGTTAAATTTTTATTATTATAATTTTTGTTAATTTTAACCCTTGTTTAGAGTACCATGAGTTTGAGGACAAGGTTCAACGTTTGAGACAAGACTTACTGGAAGGACGTTTCAGTAGAAATCAATAAATTTATTAAAAAAATCATTTTCTTGAATTTTTTATGCATTTTAAAACTAATCACTGTCATTTTTGTGCAAATTTCAGTTATATAAAGGTATAATTTGTTGAATTTGTAAATAAATATTTTATTGAGACATATAATGCAGAGTGCCCCCACATGATGAAAATTTTGCGATTTTTCAAATTTTTTCAGGTTTTTAATTTTCAACAAAATAAACTGGGGGACAGAGTGCTATCGCGCTTGGAGGTGAGAGGAGATTTTCATCGTGTTCACCATGGTCAAAAACGGTAGAAAACATCAACTTTATCAAGAAAGACTTTGTTACAGAAAAAAGTCATCCAAGGTACCCTAAACCCCGGAACTAATTCCAGACATAGTCAAGTCACAAAACTGACGTCAGATTCGTGTTCAGCATGTCGAAAAGAGGAGGGGACATCAATTTCATAAAGAAATACCTTACTTGGTAGAAAGTTCCGGGAAATACCCCTTTTTGGGGGCGGTGTGACACTTGCGGACGGAACATTTGCGGACGGACTTTGCGGACAGAACATGCGGACATTTGTTAATGGGTATGTTATGGGGAACAAGTTACAACTTGCCGCGGCGAGTTGTAAATTGTTCACAAGAATGGGCATTATCAAAAAATAATAAGTCGAAAGAGCAACCAAAGAGGTCTATAGCTATGAAAAGAGATAAGATGAGTAAAAAGTCAATTGAAGTCAATCTCAACCTCAACTAATTTCCACTGATTTTAAGAAAATTTTTATTCGTTTTATATACAGAATAAATTGATACTATAATTATTCATATTGATTTTTTGCTGATTTATGTTCCCATCCAATATCCAGGCCCTCCAACAAATCCATATGGATTATACGGACCAGGCATAAATCTATTCGAATATGGGGCTTCCCATGAACCGTATCTATTTGGCCAATTATTCCAATATCTTGACCCGGGACTTTCGCCTGATTCTTCGCCTGCTCCCCATGAACGGAATCTATTTGGCTGATTATCCCAATCACTATATCTTGACCCCGAACTTTCGCTTGATTCTTCAGATCTTGGCCACAATGACTCAACGACTTTTGCCCCAGTATGTTCTCCAACACCAGATACAAACGATTCGGCACCAATTCGAGATAGACTTGGAGAACTAGGAGGTGATGAAGGTCGAGTGCGAGGAGTAAAAAACCTTCCAAATCCATAAGATTCACCCAGAAGAAATGTTGACAAAATACAAAAATAAAATAACCAAATTTTGTAGACCATTATTATAGAAACTTTTTACAAGGCTATTAAAAATTCCAATTATTAAAAGTTGGCTTCTTAACATTGCTTCCTAGTTTTTATAGACTTATACAGGAAGATGATAAGATCAATCTAATTCGGCAACTTGTTTTAACTCGTCGAGTTTACGTTTTTTATGTGATATATTTCATTTCTTCTCATATTACAACACCAATTCGATAACAAATTTGTGTACATTAAACTATACTCGGCGAGAATCAAGTTCAATTAAAGTATTAAGAAAAAAATTTGGAGAGATGCAGAAAAATGTCACAATTAGTCATTTCTAAAAAAATCAAACCTTTTCATAGAGAGTGGAAATTGAACCCAATCTTTCAGATTTACAAACAACTTTTGAAAATTTGTGAAAAAATTGATCTCACTTGAACAAACTCGAAGAAAAATCCGATTTATGGGGGTAGTACAAAGGGGCAGACAATCAATAGAAAAACTAGTGCATTGAGAATGGACTTAAAGGACCAGTCCAATAAGTTACAATGGTATGAAAAATGATATATTCGAAAAGATCATGGAAAATGGAGCATTTTTTGTTTTTACGGCGTGTTCTGAATCGTTGTAGTTTTCGAGATAATTGTGTTTGAATTTGTTGCAAGCTCTTCGTTGTAATACATAAACTTTTTTGAATTTTTTGCGGAAAAATCGATTGTTGCATCAATTTTGTAAATTTTTATAAAATAAACATTGTAGCAATTTGTATAACTAAATGAGACAAACAAAATGACACCAAAATGATCAAATTTGAACACTCTTTTGGGTTATTGAAACGAAAACATAAAACAGGGTTTTCGTTTCAATAACCCAAAACAATGTTCAAATTGGATAATTTTGATGTCATTTTGTTCGTCTCATTTAGTTATAAAAATTGCTACAATGTTCATTTTATGAAAATTTAAAAGATTGATGCAAAAATCGATTTAAAAATTCAAAAAAGTTTATGTATTACAACGAAAAGTTTGTACACAAATTCAAAATTTCAAAGACAATTATCTCGAAAACTACAACGATTCAGAACATGCCGTAAAAATAAAAAATGCTCCATTTTTCATGATCTTTCCAAATATATCATTTTTTTTCATATGATTGTAAATTACTGGACTGGTCCTTTAAGATTATACAAAAAAACATAAACTGCTTACCTTTACATGAATTTTGCCACAACAACAATAATATTTTGGGTCGTCAGAAATTTGATCTGGCATAATAAATTAACGCTGAGGTAAAATAAAAATATAGCTATTTTGTTTTTTTAAAGAAAAATAAAGAGATTGGTAAATAAAAAAGTGAGAAGCTTTGTGTTTATTGATCTCAAAACAAGGGACTAAAAAACTAAACTTTTGCAAGTGGCCATATGACTCTAAATAAGATAGAGTATAGAGGAACGAGAGATGGATAAAGATGGCATAATTAAATACTCATTCAGAAGAAGCAGAGCTGTCAGAAAACTTGCAATGGCAAGTTTTACTTGCCCATGATGGAAAAGGCAAGTTTTACTTGCACATGCTAATTTCGTCGTGTTTATCTCGAAAAAAAATTTAAAAATATTTTAAAATCGTTTCACGACGAAATTAGCGTATGCAAGTAAAGCTTGCCATTACAAGTTTTACTTGCCCATGATGCAAAAATACATCCTCCGGCAAGTTTTACTTGCCGGAGGATGTATTTTTGCATCCTATTTCCCCCCCCCCCCCCCAATTTTAGCTAAAAACATGTTATTTCAACTATTTTAGTCGTTCTATACATGTTTTAGCCAAAAAATATAAAATTTCCAAAAATGCAAGTAAAACTTGCACCAAAGGCAAGTTTTCTGACAGCTCTGAGAAGAAGTGGACACGGTTTTATAAGCAAAATAAGCGTTTAATCGAAAAATTCGAAGAAAGTTGAAAAAAATTTGATCAGAAATGAAAACCCGTTGTCGATCTGCCTTTATGGCGCAGTTGGTAAAGCGTTAGTTTTGCAGTCGGAAAGGCGCAGGTTCGATTCCCGTCCCCACCGAAATATTTTTGCTTTTTCAGGCTGCGTTCAAGCATGTTGAAAAAGCTGTTGAAAAACCCTGGTTAAGCTAAAACCTGCACAACCTGACTAACGCTCATCTCTGAGCTGAATGAATTAAAACACAAAAATAATTCATCAATAATTCTTCTTTATTTCAAGATTTAAGTCTATACAATTGATAGCCAGAAAAATTGGGATCAAATTTATATATCATAGGCATAACAAGTAGAACTTCTTGTGTCTGTTGATCTTTTAAAATCAACAACATTGCATGTTGCCGATAAATTTTGTCTACAATTTCTTTTCCTTGACTCTTATATAGTTTGATTAGATTGCCCATGAAAATTTTTCCGAATTCCGATGGTGAGTATTCCATATGGTAGATGTAAAAAGTTGAATTTTGTATGACCACTTCATCTATGGCTAAAGAGTCCTAAAATTTCAAATTCCTCATGCGCAAGACCCCATACAAAAAACACATGCACAAGGTCAAAATCTTACGTCAAAATTTTCAATACTACATAGGCAAAGGTTACTGTCAACCAAAAAAAACGTCGACAGGCGAAACAATTTTGTGATTTTAGAAAAAAACGAATTCGTTTTCGATTGGCCGATACTACATATTTTTTCTATTTTTTGCCGGATACTACTACATGTCTTTCGTAAACGGAAGTTTGTGCATGTGTGATGCAAAAGTTTGACACCACCTCCCTATGCTACTAACACTTACACAATCAAATGTCCATAAATGTTTTCCGCGAAAATAAAAATGTACATTCATGCTAATATCAAATTTATAAGGAGAGTAGAAAATCTGATGATTAGATAATAAATTTTTTGTAACACAAAAATTAAGGTTGACCCATGATTTGACCAGGTAAAACGAATCTAGTGAAACTGTTTGTAAAAGTTTTGACATAGTATCATCAAATAAATAAGAGATTTCTTTATAGTTGATATCCTAAAAGGGTACGGTTCAGGTCAATTTTAGGCTATTGCGTCTCATTAAAAGGGGCGCAGATCGAGACCCGATAAGGAGGCAAAAAAGGGATGGTACCACCCACCACCACTCCGGATGGTACCATCCGGGTGGTACTACCCCGGGGTAGTGGTGGGTAGTACCACCCTTTTGCTCCTAGGCCCAATCTCGGTCGGAAAATTTTTTTAAATGAATTTCTAGGGGTAGCCATGGGACCCTTGGAGTAACCGCTCCAAATTCTACTCTAGTCGTAACGCCGTCTCAACGAAAAGACCATTTCCTTGCATAAATCTGGGTCACCGCTTGACTTTCGACCGAATTGTAAACGTGTTTAAAAAATTTTTTCCGAGATTGAGCCTCGATCTGCACCCCGCTTTAGTATTCAACGTACCGAGATTCTAGCATCCAACGTATAAGCAATGCCCGATAAAATTGACTTGTTTTTACATTCTTCTTCAAGTTTTGCAAAGAAGAATCCCAAAACTCCAATTTTTGATGTGGATATTTTTCTCAACGCCAAATTTTTATGCAAAATTTGCAATGTACTAAAAACAATGAATTTTTGTTTTTTATAACAAAATTTAACGTTCATAAAGTTGACACGAAACGGTGGACACGAAACTACACGATCAAGCTGACATGAATAAAGTTGACACGAAATGATCTATTTGTTGTCCACAATTTACGCGCAGCATTGTTTGTTGAAGTCTAGGAATTTTTCCACGACAGATTAGGTTATATGGAGTCGTATTTCGTGATAAAAGTAGTATCTCGTGTTCTCAACGTTATCTTGTCAACTTTATTCATGTCAACTTTGCCGTGTCAACTTTATCGTGTCAATCTTTTGTGTCAACTTTTTCATGTCAACCTTTCGTGTCAACTTTATGAACGTTCAAAATTTACCTCTCATCCATAACTTCAAAAAGTTGCTCATTCAATTCTTGTGTGATTATAAAAACTAGATCGCTTGAATGTTTATAATCAATCATGTCTTTATCAAAAATTTGTGAATTCATACTTAAAAGGGGTAAATTTGACTAAAAATATTGATTTTTTATGGAATAATGATTGATTTTGACTTACAATTAATTTGTGTTTCTTGTTCAAAAATTGCATATGGGAAGAAATTTGTTTAGGAGTTCGAGTTTTACCGCATTTCTTTTTGATATAATATGCTATTAAGTGGTTTCTTCCTAAAACATGGATAAATGCCGTCAATAAAGAAATTCTGGTGGAAAATTTGAGATGAGCATAGGTGGGTTGAGATCTTTCCCCACCCATCCCGGCTAAAACACTACCGAAAACGGAAAAGTTGAAAAAGCATAAAGGAGGGTCAAGAAAAAAATCGAAATAAAGGAAATAGTCGTCCCACTATCTTTTTACCCTAAAATTTTTGAGATTGTGGAAGAGGATGTAATTTGAATCTTCTAATTATAAAGCCTACCATATTTTTCACCATTATTATGTTTGATCAACTTTTTACCACATGGTGGATAAATTACCATAGCTTCTAACAAAGCATTTTCCACCTCCGCCGGCCACATTTCTTCAACTTCATTTGTTTCGAAAATTGTTGGAAGACGTGTTCTGACCGCAAGCATTTTTATACAATAATAAATTCAATCAAAATAATAGGCACAAAATAGATTTTTGACACTTACTTGAAAGCAAAAAAATACCTATTTAAAACTCGTGACGTATGGGTTTATCAATTAATAGTTCTCGCTAGAAATATAACAAGGAGGTCAAACAATATGATAAGAAGCTCAAAGGAGCTCTAAATCACAATTTTGTTCTTGTCCTTGGTTTCTATGAAGCGTGCTTGTGATAACCGATCATCAAACATCGATTTGTAAAGGTCATCAATATACCTCAATTCTTATTTACTGAAAGGGCAAGATTTGACGTATAATTAGGGACGTACGCGTGTGATTAAACACTAAAAATCGAATAATTTTTTCACAAATTTTTGTGCAAAATTCATTTTTTAGTAATTGCTATTCACAAATAAAAATCAGCAGAAAAAATCTACTAAACGTTAGAAAAATATTTTCTAAAATACCTAACAAGAAAAGGGACGGTACTTGATGGTCACAGATTTTTTCCGGACCACGTTAAAAACGTACTAGGGGCTGTGGCTTCCGTTTTTTAAGGCGTGAGGTGAGTGGAGTTGTTTCTGGGCCTCGGTTTGAATAACTGGTGACTGACTTTGATCTCGAGGTGCTCCATTTGTCTTGTTTATATGAATATGTTCACCAGTGGCAATGGGTTTGAGAGAATAGAAGTTGTTTATGGGCCTAGCTATGCGATTTTTATTGGGCAATTCAACAATAGATGTTCGAATTTTTCGTCAATTTCACTAGTCGAACCAGACGTTCAAAAACACCACCAAGCCAGCTGGCCGTAGGGATGTTCATCTTTCATTGAATAGCCTACTTGGCGAAGAATACCTGTGTTTCATTGTTGTTCAACATAGATTGAAAAGATATCTCAATAGCATTTTTGCATAGACGAATGTGGTGGCAGAGTTCGAGAAGATTTTGGTACCCCACGACGAGAACTTTGGTATCCCGCAACGAGGACTTTAGTACCCCACGACGAGAAAAAATTCTTCTAAGATAATTAATGAATGCTTCGCTAGTTAGATTTTCAACATGTCTGACTACTTCGGACATTGTGCCCTCTATAAGCTGGGTTGAAAGAACTCGCAACAATTCTGACCAGCCGAAGAGGATGTTACTATTAGACAAAATCTTTTGGCCTTAAGCGGGGTTTGAACCAGCCTTGGGAGCGCCTGAGACAAGCAGCCGAACCATGGGACCTTTGGAGTAACCGCTACAAATTCTAATCTAGTCGAAACGCCGGCTCAACGGCTGCCAATGTACTTTAAATTCCACTATGGTAGACCTTCTTATGGTAATAAAGAATCAATGTCTTAGTTAGATGGCATTTAGACAGAAAAATGGGGAAATACGGAGCTGGTCTTCAACGTTGAATTTTGCAGTCTACCCCGATACCGCATGATGTTTTTCATGTCGAAGAAAAGTCCTAGCTTTCAGCTTCTCTTTCTGAAGGAGGAAATTGCCGTTGGGCTTGTTGAATTAAAGTTCTCTCGGCTAATTCGTAGTCATTAGAGGTAAAAGTACCCTTCTTCAATACTCTGAAAATTCCGGAGTTTGGAGGAGTCATTATTAACAATTTTGACAGTGGAAGGATAGTGGTAGGAACCAGAGTACATAGATCATAGCGCTTCGAATTTTATTCCAGGAGCTGAGCCTAGTTGTGTCAATGAGAGTAGTTATGTCATCAGCGTTGTTTATAAGGAGACTTGAAGCAAGAATCACGTTTTTGGTGCATAATTTTCTTGAAATTTGAAATTTCTTTATATGGAATATAGTAAATATCTAAATTTGGTAGATTCTGCTCTTGCAACCACTTGGGGCCATGAAGCCAAGTATTTTTGATTGCTTGAAACTCGGTCAAATTCAGTCCTCTTGATGGAAAGTCGGCTGGATTTTCGAGAGTTAATTTCTTTTTTAGAAGCTATCCATGATAGATGATAGAGTAGCTTGTGAATCAGCCCATAAATAATTTGCTTACATTTAAGTTCATCTCTTTCAAAATGAATTGGCCCATTCTTATTCCTATCAAGATTGCTAACAGCTCAGGTTTTGGTATTGTGCGATTTTTGATCTTTGGTTGCACAAGCAAAGTCTATTTAAATAATAAGGGATGCTTCAATTGGAGGAGTGGCAGAGCGGATGTAAGCGGAAGTGCAACATAAGCAGTGAGACTAGCGTCAACAAAAATATAGAGTTCAAACACAGCTGGCAAATTAAAGACCAACTTTCGATCAAATTCAAAAGACATTTTTTGCCATTCTTGAGTGATTTCAATCCATGATTTTTGTCATTTGGCAATAAAATATCATCTCACTTATATGATTTTTCCCATAAAGATTGAAAGTAAGGTTTTGCTGGCACTAATAATAGAGATAGAATGCCTAGAGGAGCAAAAAGTAAAGTAATCACTGACAACTCAGTTTCTTTGATAATTTGTTTTCTTGTATTTGCGGATTAGGAAGATTAAATAAAATCTTGTCCTTCTCAATAATGTAGTTTATGCAAAGTACTTTACTTTGGTTTGGTATTAAATTTTCAACCTTCAAGAGTTGATTGACTTCTCGATGATATAAATTCTCTTAAGTTGAAGGAAGCTTCAGAAAAAATTTTCTTGGGTTGAGAATATTTTTTCATAGCTTCTTCTAATGTGGATGCCGACATGAGAACATTGTTTATATACAGGTTTCGATCAATTTCAGAAGCTATCTCATTTTGATATTTAGCTAGATGATGTTTTAACACAGCTCCTAGAAGAAGTGGGCTCGAGTTCAGGCCAAATGGGAGACGTTTAAAGCGATATTCAATGATATTGTCCGAGCTTATAGGTTCGGCCAACTTTCTTATCCAAAAAAATTTGAGCAACTTTCGATCATCTGGGACAATTTGGAAACTAAGGAAGGCTTTTTCAAGATCAGCTAGAAGTACAATGAAGTGAATCCATAAATTTACCAGGGTTGCTTAGTTCCAGAACCAGAAGTCGGATCCCGGAATCGGAAGTTGGAACCAGAGATCGGAAGTAAAAACTTCCGACTTCTGGTTCCAATTTAGTGCAAATTTTTCAAATCGGAATCAAAGTTGGAAGTTTTTACTTCCGATCTCCGGTTCCAACTTCCGATTTCGAGATCCGACTTCTGGTTCCGGAACTAAGCAACGGGCCCCAGGTCGTTTTGAATAATTGATTCACGGTATAAGATGTAATTGATTGATAAACCTGACTTAGTCTTGGCGCTTCCGTCGTAGACAGCGCGAATCTTAGTGGTAGTCTTTGATAGGTTGATAACTGGATGATGAGCCAAGTATAATTCAAACATTTGATCGGTTTGTTGAAGTTGAGGTGATTCTTCAATGATGTCTCTAATATAATAGTAGATAAAAATGTCATTATAAGCCTTTTCCAGATTTATGGCCGGTAATCGTTCGAAGAAGAATTTGAAGCGGTTGAAGCATAACCAGTAGTTATTTGATGAAAGTGTTGGGTATCTTTAAGAGGAATCTGATTTGATACCGCTTGTCGATGAATTGGATCGTTTTTTGAAAATGCTTGATTGCTTCATCATCATCTGCGATTTTTAGTTCTTCTTTGATTCCTACTCCTTCTAAGTTACAATAGTTGTCAATTTCAGCATAGAAAATAGGTTCTTGATTTAAGTAAATAGAGTAAACAATAGATTTGTTTGAGTCAGTGAAATCGGAGGTGCGACGGATAAGGACGAGCATTTGAGGACGCGACACTTGAGGACGACCTTTGAGGTGATTTTATTTTTTTATTTTTAAATTTTTTAAAAATCAAAATAAATTCTCAAATGTCGCGTCCTCAAGTGCTCGTTCTCGTCCGTCGCACAATCCAACGAATTGTTCTTGTTCGCCACGTGCCAATGATGCAATTGGGTTTAAGTCCGGAAAAGAAGCGAGGGCCAAATGATTTGAGAATTTCGATTCTCCTGTCGGTTGTTTTTATTTTGCCAATTTTTCTTGTTTAAAATTTGGTTGAGAGTGGTGACTTATGTAAGAGCTTGAATTTTGGCGATTATTAGAAAAAATATTATTGGAATTAGCTTTTCTTATGTGTAGCACTGTCCAGGAGACGCATTTCCAAAGTTCCAAATGTGAGACAGAAAGTGGTTAGCCAGTAGGAATGCGTAGGAGAATAAAAAATAATCTTTATTCTAGCGACGTTTCGACGTTTTACGTCTTCTTCAAGCTTAAGATCTGTTTACGAGACATCACACCTCAATAGGTGTGATATTTCTTTTTGCAAATTTTACATCTTCATTTACAATTGGTAGGCAATAGAATAAATTTCTTCAGTTGGTACTAATCCGAAAAGAGGTTCCCGTGCCTCGGGCAACAAATAATCTACCATGAGGCGGAATTTTTGGCTGCTCGAGTAAGCTGAATTTAGATGAATTACTGGCTCAAAAATTTGCTAGAGGAGTCAATTTCGCGATGATCCTTCAAAAATGTCAATATTTAGATTAGGAAGGTTATAAGGCATCGGTTGGATAGCTGCGGCTGGTAATACGTCAGGAAGTGGTGGAGGATTACCTAGTTGAGCTTGTTCGTTGAGTTTTTGGAACAAAATCTACTTCATAACTTTTAAAGAAAGAGTATAGCAACATCAATCGTTTCCAAAAGTTATCGCCTTTTGGGATGTAACCCTCATAGGTTGTGAATTCCTCGTCGTACTTATCCTTGTCAGAAATACCGTTTAAAAAAATCAACCAGCGATTATGATGTCCTCAAGAGTACTAATAGTGAGTTGGTTCCAATTAATGGAAGAAGATGATTGGGAAGAAGTGGATGAAGATGGAGGTGGAATCTCTTCACAATTCACGAAGTAAAAGGAGTAGGAGTTACAGGAATATACTCAATTTCAGAGATTTTATCTTTAGGATGAAGAAGTTCCTTATTTTTGCACAAAAACTACAGATTTGATATTCTTTTTAAGCTCAGGAGTAGTTTTCGAATGATTACGATTCAATTCACGTGTAAAAAGTGACATACGTTGAGTTTCTTGGCGTGATTTTTTGATAGTTGTGTTGCTTGACCTTGATCGGTGTGAATAATGTTGTACGGCTAGAAGTTGAATTTGGATTATTTAAGATAGAATTTGAATAACGCTTATGCTTTAGAATGGTTTGATCGAAAATATTCTTTAGGTCGACTTTGATAGCAGTGTTGGTCCTGTAGAGAAATAAGGTAGAAAATATTTGATGAGGAATTTTGGCTCAGGAGGAGTTTTCGAATGATTACGATCCAATTCATGTTTAAAAAGTGACACACGTTGAGTTCCTTGGCGTAATTTTTTGGTAGCTGCTTGACCTTGACCGGTGTGAATAATGTTTAGTACGACTAGAAGTTGAATTTGGATATTTAAGCTAGAATTTGAATAACGCTTGCGCTTTAGAATGGCTTGATCGAGAATATTCTTTAGGTCGATTTTGATAGTAATAGTGCCCCGATAGAGAAATACGGGTGAAAATATTTTGACGAGGAATTTTGGCAGTAACGGTAGAAAAATACTTAAGATATATCAAGGTATAATTAGGTCCCGTAATTTTCGATCAATAATTTCGAGCCTCCATGTGGCGAAAAATGTTTCCTTTCCAAAATTATTCGAGTTGTAATCAAAGGTTTTACTTATAAAATTTATTCACACACAAAATATTAAACAAGCCGACCAAAGCCAAAAGTGAATTCCAAACGAAAAAGCGTTCAAAAGTAGCGCAAGGCGCATACTTGTACAAGTTCGAACGGCAGAACCGCATATAAAGCTTTTGATTAAAAAGCAGCTGTGTAACATAAAAACAATTGAAAATTTCTAGAAAACAGGAACGAACTTTTTTGTATAAGGATTTACAAGTTATAAAATTTTAGACTTACGCTTCGCGTACAACTTCACTGCACTTGGAGTATATGCGCCAGCGATAAAGAATATCAGTGTATTGAAGGCGGACGTCTTCGACACGAGTGATTAAAGCGGAGTCCAAAAGGCTAAATATTTTTTTTAAAGTATCAGTCCAGTCATTTACAACCATATGAAAATGATATATTCGAAAAGTTCATGAAAAATTGAGCATTTTTTGTCTTTACGGCATGTTCTGAATCGTTATAGTTTTCGAAATAATTGTGTTTGAAATTTTGAATTTGTTACAAGCTCTTCGTTGTAATACACAAACTGTTTTAAAAAAAAGTTTGTGTATTACAACGAAGAGCTTGTAACAAATTCAAACGCAATTATCTCGACAACTACAACGATTCAGAACATGCCGTAAAGACAAAAAATGCTCAATTTTTCATGAACTTTTCGAATATATCTTTTTTTTATATGGCTGTAACTGACTGGACTGGTCCTTTAACTGGTGTAACTTTTCCTTGAGATATCAAGTCAAAGTTTGCAGTTTGTCTCTTGCTCCTTGTTGGGGAGTTGGAGGCTGTTCACTTACTGGAAGATTACCGCCAACAAATTTACCGTCATTTATCTAAAACTGTTGAGTGTAGGATGAAGCAGGGAAAAATTGTGGTTATCATTACTTTGCTGCACTTGTCCAATAAGCGAACTTTGTCTCACCGAATGCCGAAGTTCCTCGGCCTTCTTTTTGGAGTTGAAGCACATCCTACAAGTTTTGCTAGAAAATTTCGAATCGAGCTTGTTTTTCAGCGTTGTCATTGTACTTTCAGGCATGTCTAAAAATTATCCGATAGTCTCATATATCAAATCAGAATCTTACTTATTGATGAAATTGTTGAATTCTTGTGTAAAATCCACTACACTACCAACACTACTGCCAAGATTACCAAGACCCTGTTGGTAGGTTAGACCTACGAGACAAAGAAAATCCAGAGTATGAGAAAGCATTGATGCTAAAACATGGGATATATAAATGAAGGAAGTTGAAATATTTTGGATATATCGTTGATGCGACTACTCTTAAATATTGAAATATTTTAGATGTGATTGTTGATGCGATACTCTTAAATTTTGAAATATTTTAGATGTGATCGTTGATGCGACTACTCTTAAAATTAGAAAATTTTTTGATAGATCAGGATTTTAGTTGTATTGATACACCTGTTTTTTGCCGGAACATCGATACTTTGTGTTTCACTTCATAGATCAATTCCAATATAGTCAAACAATAGGTTGACATTCATGAATTGTTCTATTGTGCTTGAATGCCACAATTCATAGCCGAACAAGAAACCAACTTCAATTGTCAGATCAAATCGAAACCGGTCTAAAAATGTTCCCCATACCCGACTTTCAATTAAAAATAGCAGAAATTTTCCCCCGGGACCCTTTGAATCGTGAGGACTTTTTGAAAATGCCTTATATTAAAGGACCAGTCCAGTAAGTTAAAATCATATGAAAAATGATATATTCGGAAAGATCATGAAAATTGGAGCATTTTTTGTTTTTACGGCATCTTCTGCATCGTTGTAGTTTTTGAGATAATTGCGTTTGAATTTGTTACAAACTCTTCGTTGTAATACACAAACTTTTTTGAATTTTTTGCGGAAAAATCGATTTTTGCATCGATTTTTTCAATTTTCA
>JAQGBS010001566.1:0-15349 GCA_034698545.1 Acrobeloides obliquus
CAACTCAAAAATCGCCAACTTCAAACGCGATTATCTCGACAACGATTCAGAATTTACTGTAAAAACAAAAAATGCTCTATTTTTCATGAATTTTCCGAATATGTATAAATTAGGGCAAATTTCGCTAATCTAAAGAATTTTCAATTTTTGACCTCCTCCAGTTTTAGCTACTTCGAAGGTTAATATTCAACTCGAAAATACACAACTCGAACCACTAAGTCGCATAATAAGAAACTGTTGATGAAAGTTGCAGGGAACCAACGGGAAAACCGATTAAATTTAAACAAATGTTTAAATTTAATTACCTAGAAGATGCAATATTAACTGTCTGGGATGTACAAAATTCGATGCAAAGTACTTCAGTGTTATCAAAAGTTCCTTTGTGATGTTAAAATTGAATAAGCTTGTAATTTCAGCTATTTCATTGAACCCATAGTTTTTTAATATAGTGAGATTGTTATCATTCAGACTCATTTCTTAGAAGACTACAAAAAATTTTTTACAAACGATCTTTTATTCAATTTTGACATCACAAATGAACTTTTGATAACACTGAAGTACTTTACACCGAATTTTTTACATCTCAGACAGTTAATATAGGTTTCTTCTGTAGAGATGGTTAACTTGAAACGCATCCGGTTCCCAGTTGACACAGCTTCTATGGGGAGGGCATTTCAGATCTTTCTGACCGTATTGAGAGAGCTATTCTTCATAGCTTTGAGACTCGATGTCGGCACAATGAGTTGGAGTCCATGGCCAAGTCTTGTGCTCTGTCGTATTCTCGCTGGCACTTTGGACGATCGCATTGTCTGGGAGAGTTCTTCGGCCGGTGACGTAGTGGTGAGCAAGGATTGCACGCTTCTCCATAACCATCTGGCTGACTTCCAATACAGCGTTTCAAGCAGTTTATAAAATTAGGCGAACGTTTTTACTGTAATTTTCAGGTAAAAAATCAGTTAAAACGTTATAAATTTTTTCTAAGAAGCTTCAAAAGAGCATACATACGTTTTTTCGTCTACTCATATATAATATAAATAAATTAAATATATGGATTATATTTGTAGTTTTGCCTGGGATCGCTTTGAAGTTAGGGTCAGACTTTTTTTGCTACTTCAAACACATGTGCCCCCCCCAATCCAAAAAGGTGAAATTTCACCGTACGATACTGGGTACATCCATAATTCATAAAGACATTATGATAAATGGATGCAGACAAATTTCGGAATCATCATAATGGATGAAAAATACGTAAATACGTTTATACTTATACATAGAAAATATATGACAAAAAATCAAAACATTTGATTTCCAGACGAGCTTCTATTATTTTTCGGACATTAGAATGTTCAACATGTGTAAAGTTTCTCGAAAATTTCAGTATAAACGTTCATCTAATTTTATAAATCATCGAAAAGTTTCAATGTCGATCCAAATTCAAATCGCACGACTACGCCGTTGTCGTGCACGATAACTCCTAACGAGCAGTCTTAGTACAAAAAATCGAGTTATTACAAAAAAGCGAATTTTTAGTACAAAAAATATTTATACATAGAAAAACTTGGAAAATCTAGAGGTATAGATTTTTAATCACAGAGGTCAAATAAAATAAATCTAATTTTAACATAAAAACGATAAACAAACAAAATTTTTTTTAAAAGATCGAGTCGAATTTTATCTGGTACCGCTTACTCATTCAACCACTTAGGTGTGACTTATCTATAAAATTAATTATCGTTTTTACTACTAATTAAATGTATAGTTGAATCATCGAAATTATATAAAACAAAACGTTTTCTTTTATAATCATTTGCCCATCTTTTATACCATTCCTGAACAATGAAATTATTACCAATTATTATATGTTGTTTTGTATTCATTAATCTAACATTATCTTGGTATCAATGCACAGAGTTTAGTGTACAGCAATATTTGTCAACTATACAGAGTCTTTGTCGATTAATAGCAGTTCATGTTCCGAGAAACCAGCATCAAATTGTTTCTATGATAATGCTCAATCCTTGTGCATTTGTAACTACTTGTACCCTTGCTGGGAAGATGATCCTAGCTTAAATTCGTACCGATTATTACAATTAAATTATTCAATTTTATTACAAGTCGATAACAATAATAAACAAGGCATCTTCTCACCTTCAAATTTAACAACATCTTATTTGCAAGGTGTAACGACTTATCTTAACAGCTCTCTTATACCAACAGGAGTGAATGTAACTTACGTTACTTCTTGCGATGGCAACACGAACAGTTATCCTTACATTATGCTCGGTCAAGTTTTATTTAATACTTCAACTAATTTTACTTTTGATCATAATTGCGATTCTTATAATCAATTGTTTGTGCAGTTTGTTGGACAACCTATTTATAATTATAATAATGATGCATTTGATTTGTATGAATATAAAGGAACATATTACATAAATTACAATGATTATATTAATAGAGATAATAACTATGGGTCGATGATGGCGCCTGAAACAAATTTTATCTCTAATGATTTTGGAAATTTTACATGCCTAACGTTCAATTCTATACCGGATCCGCCAACATTTCAAGGTATGCAAAATATCTCAATTTAAAAAAAAAGTTCCTATAGATTATTGCAATAAATATATTAGTCGAAGCTTGTATAATGACACTACCGTTTTGGTTATAGTTTATGAATATAGTGATATTTATAGATCAGTTTCTGTTTCTAGTACTAGTAATATAGTCAATTATTTTGAAGTTTATTCCGACGTTTTATACATCAATATGTAAGCGACTTTTATATGCAAAACCGGCTATGACAAGAAAAATTCGAAAAAACCCCGCATATCTTTCTTTTTTATTAAAAGAGCTAAGTTTGTCTGTGCGATTTTTTGTAACGATTCATCCAAACCCGGACATGCATATACCACGCTGAAGGGCTCGATTCACAAAACATCAAAATCGTCCTATTTTTTTAGTTTGATACATGGAAAAGTTTTGAAAAGTCATTTCGAGTCAAAATTCTATTCCCTAAAAATTGAAATCTTTGTCTGAAGTTCAATACCCCTTATTTTACGTTAATTTTTTGAATTTTCTAACCTGTCTACCCCCTAGATAATTTTTTCGGCCAAAATTTCTATCTGGCCTATGTATTCCAATATGAAGAACATTTCTAGCGTGGTTTCGAAAAAATCCGAGAAAAAATTTTTTTCGACCCCTCTCACTATAGTTGCCGTGTATAAAGACTAAAAAAAATGAAGTTTCTCGGATTTTTTCGAAATCATACTAGAAATATTCTCCATATTGGAATGCATAGGCCAGATAGAAATTTTGGCCGAAAAAATTATCTAGAGTGTTTTAGACGGGTTAGAAAATTCAAAAAATAACTTAAAATCGGGTTTTTGAGCTTCAGATAAGGATTTCAATTTTTGGGGAACAGAATTTTGACTCGAAATAACGTTTAAAAACTTTCTTATGCATTAATCTCGCTAAATAAATTCAAATTTGAGTGCACTCGAACTATCTTGACATAGGTTCGAACTTTTTAGATATCATCTCTTAAAAACGATTTTTAAAGAAAAATTGTCCCCTTTGCTCCCCCCCCCCCCTACGTGACTGCCTATACGTTATTGTGCAATTGCATCGGTCTCGTTATTTTTAAGTAAATCACAAAAACATGTGGGGATCATATTTACAAATTAAAAAATTAAAGCAATGGGACAGCAACTAAAAATATAACCAGTCCGATTGCTCCAAGTATAACCAATTATATACACAATTATGGTCATCAATTAATTTTATATAATGCATCGTTTTTTTTATTCTACCATAACATTGTTTTATACAACCAAAATAGCTATATAAACGAAACCAATTATTTTACATTCGATGATAACTGCACTAGCAAGACCATATGTAAGTTATTTATAAATTTCAAATCTCTAATTATTTTTAGACGACATCAATAATATTTCGTATTTAACAAACGAATTTTGTTGTGTTGAATGGCAAATTGCCGGTAAAAGTTTTTTTGGAGAAAAGTTCAAAACTACAGGGTGTTCAGCATGAGTTCCCCGATAAGAAAATTTGATTTCTTATAGAGGAAAAAAGATTTTTGGATATGGTCTTTTGTAAGTTGCTAGGCACGTAAAGATATTTTTTCTAACAATATTTTTTTGATTTTTGAATAATCTGTTATTAAAGCGAAAGCCTGAATTTTATTCCTTGTGGAATTTTCAAAAAAACAACGCCATCTTGTAGAGCGAGTCGAAAAACGGTAGTATCCCAATTTTCGAACATCAGAGATACCCTTTTCGTCGTCGTCCTGACCACCTAGGGCAGGATTTTTAAAAAAAATCCTGCTGAAATGCAGGGTTTTTAAATTTTTTCAGATTTTTTTGTTTTCGATTGTAATGGAGTTTTTCCATACGGAGAATACGAATAATAGTGTTTTGAGTCGATTTGGAGTGGATTTGACTGAGTTTTGGCTGAAATACACCCTCTAGAAGGCAGGGGTACGAAATAGAGGGGGTACCCCCACTTCAAAGTGGCATAGCTAGCGTCGTGACTTATATCAATTTCACGACAGCTAGCATGGTAAAATGCGTTTCACGACTGCTAGCGCGCAACCTTATCGACCAATGCGGCTTTCCTGAAGAAAGCCAAATATAGCCAATATTTTCTTCTGGAATACATCTTATACGTTCATATCCAACATGATACGGTGATTTTCAGACTTCGTCACATTGCCAAGTAATTATTCAACAACACCTCCAAATAATATTTCTACTACTCGTAATATAAAAATTGTTTTATTAAAAGGAATTTACCTTTTTTTTTTAGCTTCACCTGTAATAGATTGTACTCCTCCTTTAACTAATCTTACTGGTATCTATTGTAATATTACTAGTGGGGTATGTTATTACAGGCTGGACTTAATTAAATAATGTAGGCCCCTCCAAAATTTAAAAAAATTTTTAAAGGGGTTATGTTATTTAAGATTTAATTTTTGTTTGAAAAAAAAATTCACAGAATTTTTCAATAACAAATTTTTCAATACAAATTTTGGATGGCTACGTTAATAAGTCTACCATGTATTTTTTATTTAGTGTGGCCTTTATATTGTGTGTAAAAATCACACATGACTAATGGGCTCATATCCCCCAATGGTAACATAATTGACAAACAAATACCCTAATGTGACGTAACTAGGTTCGATTTTTTGGTATATGCTCTAATGGAACGAAGAGCATGGAACGATACGAATGAAACGATAGAATAAAGCAATACGAATGAAACGACATAATGGAACGAAACCAAAATCAGGGTTTTCGTCTCAATATTCAGGCAAATTCAAACCCGTTTGCGGACAATTTTCGGACGCCATCCGGAAATGAAATCGTTTTATTTTATCATTTCATTTGTATTCGTTACATCTGTGTTCGTTCCAGATGGCGTCCGGAAATCGTCTGGGAACGGATTTGAGTTTGCCTGAATATTGACACGAAAACCCTGAATTTGATTTCGTTCCATTATGTCGTTTCATTCGTATTGTCTTATTTGTGTTCGTTTCATTTCAAACCTTTCGTTTCATTCGAGTCTATACCGATTTTTTCAAACGTCACATATTTTTGTTTTAAAATTTTATCATTTTTAAGTAGATTTCGTTAAAAACGTGTCGTTTTTTATTTAAAAAAGGTCTTCGCTACTTGACGTAGTAGAATTTTTTTCAAATTACAAAAAGCTTTACGTAACACACATGCTTAAGGAAGGGTTCCCACATCACCTTGAGCGTAAGCAGCCCCATCGCATTGTGAAGTTGAAATATTATTTAGAATGTCACAATCAATAATGAAACAGCCGTTAGTATAGCACAAAATACTACAGAGGCCCTAACGCCAAAAACCGCGACCGGCTTAGATGTGTACCAAGTCAGCGTTATTTTAGAGATTTTGACTAAAGTTCCATCTCTTTCTGAAGAGGTATGCAATAAATAATTTAAGTGAAAAAATATGTTAAGGGTTTTACTGCAATCTCAACATTGACAGATACTTTGCTAGATATTAATGATGATTCATTTAAAAACAGTACAGAATATGATTCTACAGATAGGTAAGATTTTTATAAAATAAACTAACATAATCAATAAACTATTAAACTCCTACAAGGTTGTGGCCGTTGATTTTGTGATAATCTTATATGTTCGCACTTATTTATATCCTTCACGTATCCTTAACAAACGGACAAGCGCCCTCAAAAACACCTTTCACTAGCTCCTGGCTAGCTCTGGAAGTCGGATGTTCGGTTGCCAGGACTCGGCATAGTCGATATAGATAGTTAATAAAATCGTTTCGGAGTTCTTGAAAACAACCCAAAATCACCCGTCCACAATTTCCGAAACAATTTTACCGGTATTATTCCGGTATTCACTTTCTACATCGGATCAACAAGAACCTTCAAGGGAAGCGAGCGGGCTCCCCGAAATAAGTTCGTTCCTGCTAATTCATATTACTCACATTCTATACCTTTCTAAATATTTTAACTTATTTACTCAACTTTTTCACAATAAGTATCTTATGGATAACTGAGGTTGTTAATTGTTACTTAATTGTATAGTTTGTATATTTATTGATAATGAACCAAATTATGAAATTGTGTATGACTCACTACGTGTTTACGTTTGGAATTCTCCCGATGAATGTATGAGACAAAATAATGAAGACACAACGAAAAGAGATAAGCCCAAGGAGCATGATTCAATACAGCACAACACGGAACATTTAGACAGAGAGCGGCAAAGTAATAAAATAAAGAAAGGGAGGAAATGTGCTGCATAAAAATAGACTATGATAGGTCAACACATAAATCCAAGATCGACGATTAAAAGACAAAGCGGTCCATGCGGTCGACAGCAACGACTATATAAGCAAACTTTTTGCAGCGCACGGCTAGTTTATAGAGAGCTGAGGTGCTCTCTCCTCCGTGGCTTAGTGCAGAGCTGTGTGCTCAATCCTCAGTGGATATCCAGATTCGAGTTCCCCATGTCGAAAAACCCTCCAGCACAAAAAATCAGCCAATTGAAGAACTTTTTGAAAATTCGATTTTTTTTTAGCAAAAATCACAAAATTGTCATTTTTGGGCCACCCCTTTATGTCAATTTTTTAGAGTTCTAGATAGTATCCAAAACTTAATGTATAATTCCCCTCCTGACTCATGTTTCGTAAACGGAAATAATATTGGACTATGTAACAGGTTTTTAAATTGTACTAATCCTCAATCAAGTGGGTTTGCTGACAACGGAAATATCTTTTCCAAAAATAGCGAGTCGACCGAAAATCTAGCTTCTATTCAAGTTTTATCAGATTCTAAATGTGCTCCTAGTAAGATTCAATTTTTTCCCATAAATCAAAAGAAGCAAAAATTTAGAACAAAGAATATACTATAGCATTTACAGAAATCAAAAATTATTTACTTCTGCCAGCAGTAGCTCTTCATCAGATTCCGATTCTCAACAAATGTTAAATGCCAGTGATCTACAGGATAGATGCCAATTTGGCTATTTCCAAGCAAGCGAAAAAGTTTTATCGGCTGGATTTTTTGGGGATGAGGATGGAAAAGATAATAAATTCAAATTCACGGCGGTTGCTAATCAACCCCAAACGATTACAATCAAAATTAGATATAGCAAAACTACATTGAAAAGAAAGCCCTTGCATGGTAATTTAAAGATTACCTCATGGAATAATATAAGCAATGGATGGGATATAAACGGAACTTGTCAAGTGGAAGATACTGATGGAGACTGGAGTTCAACTTGTACTCAAAATGGGGACGGAGGAAATTATGCTATGGTCAATGTATGTATTTTATATTACGGCAGTCCATAAGTCAGTGTTCTAGAACCCAAAAATGTAGATCTTGGATACAGTCAAACCTCAATATAACGACACCCCAAGTGAGGGGTCGTTATATCGAGTTTTTTAAAGAAAAACACATTATATTCTTTATAAGTAAAGTAAAAAGTGTCAAAAGGGGTTATCCATAAATTACGTTTCCAAAAAACGCGATTTTTTAGACCCCCTCCCCCCACCGTTTCCAACCGTAACTTTTTGGTTACCCCTCCCCCTTTGGAAACGTAACTTTGTTGTTCTTCCCCCTCCAACTTAAAAAATATTACATTTTTTTAACGGAAATTTTTACATTTTTATAAATCTTAAAAAAATATGAAAATTAAGGTAATTAAAAATTTTTTTATCTAAGACACGTTATCTATAAGAATCGAGTTTTATAGGGTAATTAAAAGAATATGAGAATGGAGTAATAAAGTGTGTGCTAAAAGACCTCGTTTATTTTATTCAAAATAACCCGTGAAACATAATAAAGACAAACAAAACGTGTATTTTAATAAAGTATAACACAAAACAACTAAAAAATAACATCTTCCTCAAAATAGCCTCCTTGTGCATCCTTGAGGCTTGAAGTTTCTTTGGAAAGTCATCTACGATGGCACGTAAAGCTTCATTGTTGAGTTCTTTCCATACTTTTTAAAGTGCCTTCTTCAAGGATTCCAAATTTTTATGGGCTTTTGCATTTGCCTTCGATTCCAATATAGCCCATACGAAATAATCCATCGATTCAGGTCAGATGAAGAAGACAATCACTCATCTTTGCTTATGAAATCCGAAAAATTCTCTTGACAAATTCTTGAGATATTCTGGCCTTATGGGCGGGTGCGGAGTCTTGTTGAAAGCACCAATAACGGTTACCGAAGTGCTTCTGAGCCCAAGACTTGACCACCTTTTCAAGGATAATATTGCGATTGAACAAAAAAGGATGATTTAGCACTAGCACTGTTAAAAAGACAACCAAAAGTCAACAAGATCCGCACTTTTGGCGCACTCTGTAAAAAATATAAAAATTGAGGTAATAAAATTTTTTATTTAAGACACGTTATCTCTAAGAATCGAGTTTTATGGGGATCTAGAAAAATGTGTTTTAAATTTTTTGAAACTAATAGAATCTTAAAATATACTAGTGACTTATTGAAAAAAAAGAGTTTTGGTGCGAAAGCCTAACCCCAACGATATACAGGGCACCCAATTTTCGCATTTTTCCAAATTTTACCCTTTTTTAATGCACATAACTCGGCGAGTTTAAATCCAAAATTGATGATCTTGGGCTTGTTAGATTCCTTGAGACACGAGCTGAAAAATTATCTAGACATCTTTATGTCAAACCCTTAAGGGGGAGGGTATTTTTTACGGCTTAATATCCGAAAATTTTATATTTTTTGTGCAGTGTCAAACAAAGGTTTTCACGCTTCGGGAATGCACACAATCGATTTTTAGCATAAAATTACCCCTAGATGTGTCATTTTGCAACAAAAATTGGAAAAAATTTTTCCGGAGATGAAGCCGTAAAAAATACCCTCCCCCTAAGACAAATTTAAAAAATTGGAAATACTCAAAAAACCTCGGATTTTTCATAGGTAAAAAATTCAATGTTTTATCTATGACCAAGATCACAACTATAGGCGCTAGCACAAGGACTTATGGAATGACGTGATAGAAAATGGATTTTGCCTAGACCCATTTATAGAAGCGGTTTTGGAGAAGCCAAGAAAAAAAGTTAAAACACTGATTTTTCGAGTGGATAGGGTCAAAGTGGGTCTCAGATTTCCTGCCAAAAAATTAACTTTACTTTTTTGTTTCTCAAAAAACTCTATACTCATTTAGGATGGTCGCTCAACTGACCCAACCTTGTGTTCTAATACCTTAATGATAATATTTTATGTCATAAATGGTGCTTCTTTATTATGCTTAATCGTAGTAAATGCTATTATGATAAAGAAGAGGTCAGCATTTTTTATAAACTGACAAGAAAAAAAGCTTTAGATGCTGTAGCAAAAAAGAAGGAGAAAGAAATGACATTATTGGTTTTGTGTATAACATAGCTCTTATGTCATTTTTCATATGTTATACATCCTTTGTCGACAAAGCACATTCTGGTACTTATGCTTGTTATGCCATAGCTGGAGTCACATATTGGTTGTTGCTAATGTAAGTTTTTGGTTAAAAAAAGTACCTTACAAGGAAAGTTCAATGTCGGACTCGGGACTAGGACCCCGTACGTCATTCGAAAGACCTACTCTAGTGAATAATCATGGCACATGACTTTTTTACCTACGGCGAAGAAAATTTTTTTCTACGGGCCTCACAATTTTCTTCCTCGTTCGGAAAAAAGTTATGAGCCATGATTATTCACTAGAGTAGGTCTTTCTAATGGCGTACGACTTTTGGTCCTAGTCCCGAGTCATATTGAACTTTCCTTGCTAGTCAATTTATAGGTGTATTTTCATCAAAATGTTCCAAGCCTTGGATATACTTGAGCCATTTATTCCTGAAGGATTTGTAGAAAAATTTTATAAATTATTAGTATCTTGGCCATTTGTAGTATTTACTTCATTAGGTAAGGTATTTTTAGTTTTTATTAAATTTTTTTAAATTTTAGTTTTATCTTCTGGTTTATCTGGTGGTTTTGGTATTTTTATGACAAACTTTTACAAACGGGATGATAATTTGTAAGTTTACATTTAAACAAAACTTTACATATTCCCCCATAAATCTCACCATCCTCACTAAACAATTGTACAGTGTGGCAAAAATGGCACTTTTGCAATTTTTCGAGATAACAATTTTTTACAGTTTAAGGATAGGTCTTTATGCAAAAATATTAAAATTATTTTAAATTCAAAATTATATTTAACTAAGAAAATGATTCATTTTTCGATTATGTTTTGAAAATATTTCCTTTTCACTACCGTACCCCATTTCCATGACAAAGAACTCTAAATCCATTAGCGATCTATTTTGGAAACGGTTCGAAATGTTGATAAACGGCAGTATAACTTTTCGTACAATTGTGATTCGCACGGACTTTTCGTACAGTTATTTTTTGTACAAATACTTTTCATACGGTACTTTTCGTACATTCATCTTTCGTAAATCACGTTTCGTACAGAACTTTTCGTACAGCACAATTTTCGTACAACACTTTTCCTACAATTATTTTTCATACGAAAAGTTCGTACTATAAATATTTGTACGAAAAGTATCGTACGAAAAGTTCGTACGAAAAAGAACTGTACAGAACAATTGTACGATAAACATTTTTTTCTAATTAACCAATTTCACATTTTTCAAAAAATGTTCCGATAATTCGCAAAAAATTTTGGAGCTGTCCTAGCTGGGGGAGTCAATCAACAGAATTCAAAAAGATGAGTTAAAATTTATCAATTTTTCTCAAAAATTTTTTCAGTGAAGACTCCTATAGGGGTAATGTTATGCGAAAAATCAATTGAGCGCTGTCCCGAGCCTTGAAAACGCTTCCTTGACCCTGATTCAGGGAAGGAATAGGTGTATTGAAGCGAAAATTAAACATTTTCGGATTTATATAAGAAAACCGTCAATTCTTAGGTTTTTCTAGGCAGGGAATCGATTGCGCGCACTTCCGAACCGTGAAAATGCTTCTTTGACCCTGATTCAGGGAAAAACTAAAAAATCGCACCTTCAATGCTTGAAACCCTTGTTTTGACCCGTTTTGGAAAAAATCCGAAAATGTTCGCTTCAATACACCGATTCTTTCCCTGAATCAGGAATAAATAAGTGTTTTTACGGTTCGGGAGTGCGCGCAATCGATTTCTCGCATAAAATTACCCTTATAGGAGTCTTTACTGCAAAAAATTTTGAGAAAAATTGATACATTCTAACTCATTTTTTTGAACTCTGTTGATTGACTCCCCCAGCTAGGACAGCTCCAAAATTTTCTTGAGATGGGAGAGGAAGAGACCTTGGGGTTAGCATTAAAAATCTCGAAGAAAGGTGACCAGCGCTCGGAGAATCCGCGAGCGCCGGAGGCGCTCGGCCCTTTGTTCTTTAGTCGAAAAATCGCGAAATTCCGATTTTTAGCCACCCTGTACTTCCCCTTGTCAGTACCTTCAAGATTTCGGTACCCTTGCTAATCTTATTTTTAGATGCTGGATCCGCTCGGATTATATTGTTTCCGGTGTTATTTTACCAATGTGTCATTTGGGAGCTAATGTAATAATTTTTATGGTGTTAATGTTAGCTATTACATTAGGCCCAGTATATAAAAAAGAGGAGAAAAAGAAAAATAAGAAAGATGAAGACAAGAAAAAAAAGAAACAATCACCATTAAAGAAAACAATATTCAAAGCATTATCTGGTTTGACAAGCCAATTGATTTTAGCACTGCCTTGGGTAAAATTTTTTGAAAGCGCCAAATGTACCTAGACACAAATACTCCTTCCTTCATTACCCCGAAGAAATAAAATTATAACGGGTATCTATAAAGTATTGCCAGTGGCGTAGCCAAGGAGGGAGCAAGGACGTAGCTTATGGTGTCAAGAGAACGCACCTACTGTTCTTTCTACATTTTATTGACATTTAACAACTAATACACAAACACTTTTATACAACATTAGGCAATAGGAAAACAGTTGGTAAACAGAAGGGATTAGTAGAAGGAGGGCACTACAAGCTGTAGGGGGGGGGAGCACCGGGGACCGGTGAAACCCCCTCCTCATTCCGTCCGAAGGCCGAAAAAAGTGTAAGGGCCCCCTTATGTTTTGACAATTTTTGAAAAAAATGTCATTTTTTATCAAGAATTTCATTATTTTTTAATAAAAAAATATTTTTTTTTGCATTTTCCTTTAATTTTCAGACGACAAGGGCTGTAGCTTCCCTTGGCTAATTCTATGCTTCTATATCCCTCCAATTGGGGGAGAGGCACTCCGAGCATCGAGCAGCCAATTTTGGGAGTCACCGAGATTGAAAGTTGTGAAAATGTTTAAAAAATCGTAATGATCCCTTTATGATTTTTCACCAAAAATGTGACTAAAAATAGCCATTTTTCGTTAAAAATTACTAACAATTTCATGTTTTTACTGAACCGAGCATTTTTTGTTTATTTTATTATGAAACTGATCACCGAACAGAACATCGTTTTGGAATTTTAAGGGGTATTTGTTAGGGTGTCCCCACCCCCCATATAGTTTGAGTTGTAGTTGACGTAAATCTTGGCTTCACCGTAGTAGTTGGTGATCTCGTCGTCATCGTTGGTTTTCTAGTTGTCGTAAGATCTTGATTTGTTAATTCTGTTTTTGTAGTTGTAGTCGCATCGTACATAGGGTCTGGCTACGCCACTGCATATTGCCTAAAAAATCTTTCTGGCAGCATTAATTGAACGATAACTAACCCCATATCTGATATACCTTATGAATTTTTTTAGCTAATGCAATACCTATCCTTATATGCATCCAGCACGAATATCTTCCACTATCTTTTTGTAGTCATAAATGGCTGCCAAGGAATGATACAATTTGTTTTATTATCATTATCACAAGCTTTGTTAAATAAATCTTCTGATGAAAAAGATGAGGAAGATGAAGAAGACGAAGAAGACGAAGAAAATGGTGAATCTGTATGGGATGTTGATCCGCCACAGAAAAATAAGAGCATAGTGAAAAATGAGAAAGAACGAAGAAATCACCAAAGGAATCATGAAAACAATAAATATGAAAATAGTGAAAACAAAATTTTAAGCCAGCCATCTAAAATTGAGACAAGAAAAAATGGAAAAAGGTCAAATTCTAGTAGCTCTGGATGGACTTTATAAGATTTTTTATGTCTTCATGATCAATATCAAGGCCGTAGCTAGAGAGTTTAGGGGATACCACAACAAAAAAATTTTTCCATTGAAGAAAAAAGAGTTTTTATATTTAAAAAATTGATTAAAAATAGGTAAATTTTGTAAAAATTTTAATTTTTGGAAAATTTTTTTCAAAAAATCATAAAGGCCTTTATTTGTTCGGCCTTCGGTCGATTTTAGATTTACGTACCCCTGATGCCCCTAGCTAAGGTCCTGATCAATATTATTTTTTCATTACATTCCTGTTCAAAAATATAACCCCACTCGTTTTTTTTGGAGGTTTTTGGTAGTTAAAATGGAAAAGAAGCATTGGAACATCTTTTAATATAAAGATTAGAGACTAAAAAGATATTTTTAGCAAAAAAAAAATCATTCCGACAGAAAAACATAATAAATTTTACCGAAAACATCGTTTTCAACTGTGCAAAAATATAAATTCAGTAACTAAAGCACTTTATTTTATAACAATAACACAATAAAAACGATTTCTAATAATCAGTAGGCTCTCTATTTCAGGATCAGGGAAGCGTTTTCATTTCTCGGCAATACATGCAATCGATTTCCCGCCTAAGAAAACACCTAGATTGCCGATTTCCAGGCGAAAATTGCTAAATGGGCAGCCTAATGCATCCGCTAAAAAAATATTTGCGGACTCGGGACATATTTTTTGGGATTAGGACAAAATTTTAGGCGGATTAAAAAAGAGAAAAAAATAAGTGCAGAAAAAAAGTTAGCCTGAGCACACACACATTTCTCTTTTAACACGGGAATCAGGAGGTGAAAGGGTAGTACCACCCACCACCCCTTTTTCGCACCCTGACGGGAATACTCTTTTAAAATTCCGGTTTATTTGAGAGTTTTAAACCATGCTTAAAGGGGGTGCAGATCTGGGAACAATCTCGGTTGAAAAATTTTTTCTTTCGAAAAGTGACTTTTTAGGGGTAATTTTATGCGGAGAACACGAATCTACGTCAGAAAATTTTTCGGCCGAGATTGACCCCAGATCTGCACCTCCCCTTTAACAACTTTCACAAAAAATTTTTTTTCAAAAAAGTGCTATGAGTACAAAAGAAAAAATTCATGTTAAATTATAAGCAAAATTAAAAATCCGCAATTTATCGTGAGTCTCGATGGTAGTGCTTCCGACTTTGAGTCCATTAGTACAGGGTTCGAATTCCACCTACGTCGAATTGATTTTTGGTTTATTTGAGTTCATAGCACTTTTTTGAAAAAACTACAATGATTCAGAATATGCCGTAGAAATAAAAAATGCTCCATTTTTCATGAACATTCCAAATATCAACAAAAAGTGATTTTTTATTGGATCATCATGCATAACAAAGTTCTACATACCTTTATTTAAAGGACCAGTCCTTTGGGAAAAAAGTTGCCATTTTTTATTGATATTCGGAAAGTTCATGAAAATAGAGCATTTTTTGTTTTTACGACATATTCTGAATCGTTGTAGTTTTCGATATAATTGCGTTTGAAATTTTGAATTTGTTACAAGCTCTTCGTTGTAATATGAAAACTTTTTTGAATTTTTAATCGATTTTTGCATCGATTTTTTAAATTTTCATAAAATGAACATTGTAGCAATTTTTTATAGCTAAATGAGAAGAACAAAATGACACCA
>JAQGBS010001567.1:0-15347 GCA_034698545.1 Acrobeloides obliquus
GTTTTTGGTTTTATTATGTTGACTGTATGAACGGATGGTGGTAAGACCATGAGAAACCAATAGCTAAAAAGTGAAAAAATTCGAAGAAAAAAATCAAACAAAATGAAAAATTTATAAAAATGGGAGAAAAAAAGCAAAAACTGTTGGAGGATAGAAAAAATTTCAACCAAAAAATATTTTGAAAAAGCTGTAAAAATTTAAGAAAAAAAACTCATAATAGAAAAAATAAAAAATTTGAAAACAAAAAATTCCCACTATCATAACCGCTGATTACCATTTTTCAATATCATAATTTGTAATTGCAAAAATATGGCGCTTTCAAATTATGATATTGAAAAACATGATTAGCGGTTATAGTAATAGAAATTTCAAAATTCCCTTGGGAAAACCAAAATTCCCCTTATCATAATCGCTGATTACAATTTTTCAATATCATAATTTGTAATCACTTTATTTTTGCAATTATAAAATATGATAACGTAAAATGCTAATATTTCGTTATGATAATGGGAATTTTTCTAGAAAAAAAGCAAGTATTAGTAATGGGAAATTTGAAATTTAATTTTTTTAAATCTCAAAAATATAAAAATTGATTTTTAAAAATATTTCTACTTTTCTTTCAAAAACTCACGCTATGGCAAAAATTATCGGCACAATTAACATCACTAATAAAGCTGTCTTAGGTGACAAATCTGCCAAATGTGGCTCTGTTAATCCAGCATATGCTAGAGAACCAAAAATTCCGGCTCCACCGGTTCCTGACGACCATGCTGATATCATGTTGCTAAAAATTACATTAAAAATTTCTGGTGGACTGGGTAACTGGAGGGGTAGAGGTATGTGCGTAGGGAGAAGGGTTGGTTAGGAGGCTGATTTCTCCCAAAACATAAGGGAGACCTTTATGTAGGGATTTTTTTAAATTTTGACCCACTAGGAGCACCTCCCCCCCCCCCCCACCGCCATCTCCTAGCCTACGCCGGTAGGGGCATCCAATTTGTTATAGAGTCATTCAATTTGAGCGAGGTTCATCAATTTTAGATGATGATTCCAAACTTCCACATACTTCGAAAAATGCGATGACAATGCCAAATATGACAGCTCACCAAGACCTGCACCTGCCGATGCCAAAATTACACCTAAATTTTTTTACATTTTTTAAAAATATGAAAAAAATTTACCAGATAAGCTCATAGCAACATTTACAGAAAAAGCAACAACAAAATAACTAGCAATTTGTAATAAACAAACGATTAAATGACGGATGCTAAATTTTTGTAGAACATTTTTTGTCAAATTTTTGAAAATTACCCGAATGGCACTCTTAATAGAAAAAATGGAAAAGTAGCTTTTATCAATAAAGTTGGTAATATATCGGCTAATAAAACAGCTCCAGTGGACATTGTAGAACAGTGCCTTGTGGTTATTTCTTCCTTAAGAAAGTTGTATGGAGCTGTTCAGATATTACGTTATCATGTGGGGGGGGGGTAACCAAATGATAACACTTGATATCGTGAGGGTCTAAAATCACTAAAAAGTGATCATGTAATATCTGGACAGCCCCTATGGAGGACACACTTGGGCAAGGGGTGGGTCGGCCCACCCCATGTCGCCGCTGGGGGTCAATTTTTGGCAAACGTGTCGTTTTTGGTAACAATATACAGCAAAAAACCAAAGGGTCTCCTTATGTTTTGACCGGTCAAAAAAAGGTCCTCAAACGTGTCTTTTCAGTTTACCAACCTACCCCCATTGCCCATGTATGATGGAGGAGGGTGGTCAAAAATTTGAATACCTCACAAACTTTATCCGCATAAGTATCATTTTTATTCTGTTGCTTATCCATAATATCTTCAGCAGAAGATAACATTATTACATAGGCATAGTTATTAGCTAGACCGAAAATCCTAAAATTGATTTTTTTTAATAGAAAAGGGGGTTAAAATCAAAATTTTTACCAAAATGCTGCAAAATTTCGGATCAATACCCAATTCATATTAAAGTAATAATATTTTCTATAAGAAATCTAAACTTTTAGGTATAGAAAAAGAAATGAGGAGGGGCATAGACTAGCCAACATTTTGGGGGGGGACAAATATTTTTTCCAACAATCATAAATATAAAAAACCTATAGTCAAGTCTGTCCCGTAATCTTATCTCCATTCTTTGGGGGCAAGGGGAAAAAATCGAATTTTCAAAAAGTTTCACAAATCGGATGATTTTTTGTACTAGGGGGTTTTTCAACATGGGGAACACGATACCGGTGCTAATTTTCAATTTCGACTTAAGGGGCTCCCCTAGTGATGCCACAAAATTACAATTTCGGATTTCGAGTTAAATTTCAATTTAACGAACTTTGATGACCGAAATTTCGATTTCGACATGACCGATTTCGTGGCATCACTAGTACCCTCTACATCACTCCCCATAGCCTACGTCTATGGGGAGAGGGTAACCCCAAATTAAATTCATAAAAATCACAAAATCAATCAATTTTCGCTATCACAAGATACTTTAAAAACTGTCTATTCTCGTGTTCTAACAAGCCTTATCTTATTATTCTTTTAGTAAGTGATAAAACAGTGGCCATAGCTTTTAAATTTTTATTTTGAAGAATTTAAGGCACATGGCCGAGACAAATTTTTTATCAGTTTGCTCTTTTCTTCTATTTATACGAACATTCTGAATATTGATACTCTTTTCTTTGTCAAAGAAATGGGAATGTTACAAAAAAGTAATAAAAAAATCAAGAAGATAAAAATTTTAGGTAGAAAATAAAATAGAAAATTTTTTTAAATTAATGACACATGAAAATTTTTGAGATGGGCAAAGACAATGTTGTAATAAAAAACAAAGAAAGTATATTTTTGACCTATTTGGACATCAAGGTCAAACTGTAGAAATTTTGAACAATGACACTTTTTGAAAAAATTCTACAAACTTGAAAAAATTGTCAAAAATTCACAAAATCCAAAAATTTTTAAAATGTCATTTTTTGAAAAAAGGGCCAAAAATTGAAAAAATGTAAAAGATCAAAAAATCCAAATGTGAAAAAATAGAGGACTCTTCATATAGTGACACTCTCCTTCAATTTGATTAGTGATCCCTGTATAGCTTTTTTGGCGCATTCCTGCGTGGTCCTATAACGGAAAAATCAGGATTAGTACTAACCCTTATTTTTTCGCCATACGACCACGCAGGGATGCTTAAAAAAGCTATACAGGGATCACTAATCGAATTGAAGGGGGGATGTCACTATATGGAGAGTCGACTGTATATGACGTAAATCTGAAATGAAATGCTTAAATCTGAAAATGTAATGCTTAGTCTGAAATGCTATATCTGAAATGCTTAAAAAACCAAAAATCAGAAAAGTTCTCAAAAATCCAAAATTACTTGGTTTCCAATCATCAAAATACCAGGATCGTGCACAATCTTAAAAATTCCTGCCTATGTGTATATTTTTGTCAGGCCAGGTCACACTTCACTGTTATATAGCGAAAGTGCGAAATCCGGTTTTTTAAATAGATAATTGGTATAAAAAATATTCTTGTTATTGAATACCTCAAAAAATTTTTAGGCTAAAAAATGTTTTCTAAAAATTTGGAAATATTCTCAAAGTTGAAAAATATTCTCACAGAAAACATATAAAAAATTGTTAATCGATAAAATCAGGCGAAAAAAAGAAATCGCATTAAAGACTTTTCTCTCACATTGCACATGATCTTTTTGTTATACACAGTGTTATTTTGTTGATAATAAAGGCCATGCTTTGTGAGACATGAGAGCAGGGGCGTATCTAAGATTTAGCGACGGAGGGGGAAAAAATTTTACCATTGAATCGGTTTTGGAGAAGAATACTGTAATTCGATTTCCAAAAAATTGCAAAAATTTGTGAAAAAATTGCCGAAAATTTTGCTAGAAATTGTAAACTTTTGACAAAAATTGGTAAAAAAAACTGTCAACATTGTTTAAAAATTGCAATTTTTTTGAAAAATGGCTGTTGAAAAATTTTGGACGTTTCTTGGTGAAAAAATTTTTTGGCCAAAAACATAAGGGAATACTATTAGGATTTTTTTCATTTTTTCAGCAATGGGAGGAGGCAATTGTCCTCTCCCTTTGCCCCTTAAAGAAGGGTGCCGTTTGTGGCTCTATCTCCAAAAAAAATTTTTTCTCCAAATTGGCTGATTTTTGGTACTTAGGGGTTTTCGGGCATGAGAAATCGATTGGCGCAAGTCCTGAGTTCCGAAAAAAATTTTGTGACCTCCTATCGCGGTACCCCATCCAAATTTAAAAAAAATTCAAGTCCCGAAAAAATTTTCATGGACCCTATCAGGGTACCAAAATGGTAGATTTTTAAGTTGTTAACATATTCGCTCAAAAACGATCAAAAATTATTGACCATAGTTCAAAACGGTAAAACAACTCTTTTTTGGTAAAAAGAAATAAGTTAACATAGGTTTTGGGATTTTGCTACGCTAAAATATCGAAAATCACCATTTTTCAAAAATAAATTAGCTTTAACTCAAAAAATTCCTGTACTAACATACTAAACCCACTATACCAAAATTTTCCTGAGAATCTGAGATACATATTTTGTGACACTACTCTGGTTGAAAACCTTCGTAATCGGGTCAAAAATGCTGAAACTTTGCCAAAACCCGGTCGAAAAATCGAGGCATGCTCAAAGATTGAAGTATAACTTTTTATTGAAGCAAAAACTTGCTATAGGTGTCTTTATAAAAGTTGTAGGGCAGATTCTCAGCTTTCAAATGAGTGGTCAACGAACTCTCAATTCAATTCCTACGAGGAATCATGAGCCAACAAGAAATGACGATTTCAGTAATAGAGGTTCGGTAATTCGAATTTTTGAGTATATAAAACATTAAATTACGCCAGAATCGTGTTCTATTACGCCAGAATCATATTTCTATGTTCTATGCCCTCGATTACCCCCTACAGGTAAAAATCAGGTCATTTTAATGCCAGGATACCCGAAATCTAAAATTCCTGCTTTTAAGTTCCTTGCATAGTCGTTTATGGCATTTTCAAAGAGCAAAATGCACAAATAACGTCAGGATCGTGTTCCTCGCATAAAAATACCCATATGCAAAAATTTTCAAGCCTCCACGACCGTTATTTCGCAGATCAACATGATGGGGATCGAACTTGCGCCTCAGATTGGTGTCCAGCGCTTTGGACCACTAGGCTATCGTTAGGGAACTTTTTTGGTATCACGCCGGGAAACAGACTATATATGCCGGTGATAAATTAACACTGGGGTGGTGTTATGGTGTTAACACCAATTAACACTTTTGCGACCTCTGCATCAAATTTCATTGAACTTCATTGATTTTTTCTGCAGTTTATGAGATTTTGATTTATATACAAATAATATATAACACAAAAAATTCAAAAATACGATTTCTTAAGCATGACATCCGTATCCAGATCCACAGGCGATCACATCTCGCATGTATTTATAGGCTCGGAATACAACATTCCATAGCCAAATCATAATAATTACTAAGATAATCGACATGCCAGCCACTACGAAGCAATAGACACGAATTGCTAAAAGAATATTTATTCATTTTTTAATGATTTTTTAAAATTTTACCTTTTTTAACAGTATCAGTATTCCAGTCATGATCTTTATCGGTCTTGATATAGTCTACAAGATCTTTTGGAACTACGATCCCCAAAATAATAAATGCGATAATGCCCAAAATGTTCAGAATTATCCAAATCCCCTAAAATTTATATGGTTTTACATTCACAAAATCACTCTAAGCTAACCTCTGTATTTTCGGGGGGTTAACCCCCTAAATTACAGGAGGTTAACCCCAGAAAAAACAGGAATTATTCCGTTTGATCAGGTTAGAGCGTTAGCCCCCCGAAAATACAGGGGTTAGCTTAGAGTGATTTTGTGAGTGTATCGAAAATCGATAAAACCGTACATTAAGAACCAAATAAGGCAAATAACCCCATTGTCGTTCGGTTCGATCGGCGAAGATGATCAACCCACTAATAATAATGCCAATTGCATAGACAACAATGCTGATCCACGTTCCACTAACTATTCCACTAATGACTCCAAAAATGCTTCCAACAATACCTAAGATTCCGATCACCATGGCACCGGTCTAAAATTATGGATTTTGGATATTTTGGATAGAGATTTTTGAACAGGGATCAAATGAAATTCATGAAATTTATAGAGATTCAATAAAATTCAATGAAATTCAAACAAATTGAATGAAATTCATTGAAATTATATTCTATGAAATTCAATAAAATTAAAGGAAATTAAAGGAGTGACAATCATGACCTAGTCCAAGAAAAAAATTTCTAAAAAGACCATTTTTGAGGGGTATAATCATGCGAGAAATCGATTGTGCGCATTGCCGAAGCGTGGAATACTTCCCTGACCCTGATTCAGGGAAAAATTGTGCTTTTAAAGCAAAAAATAACAATCTTTGGACAGAAAATTGTCATTTTTCGCTTCAAAAACACAATTTTTCCCTGAATCAGGGTCAGGGAAGCATTCCACGCTTCGGCGATGCGCACAATCGATTTCTCGCATAATTATACCTCTAAAAAATGGTCTTTTTAGAAATTTTTTTCTTAGACTAGGTCATGAACCCATTTTAAATAAAATTCAAAGGCATTCAAGAAAATTTAATGAAATTCAATAAAATTCAAGGAAATTCCATGAAATTCAATCGTGTTAATTGACTCTAATGATAGAACTTACTCTAACATGCATACAACCACAGCAACAGCTATCATGATCATAGGCCATTTTGGAATGATTCTTGAGATTTAAGAATTTCTAAGTTTTCTAAAATTTATATATTACATTTTTAATATATATAATTCATAGCATGAGAAATTTTTATAAAAGGCTAATAGAATCAATGTTTTAGTCTCTGTTGAAAAGAACTTGAACTTTTATAAGACTAATACTACTTCTGATAAAACTAGAATTTATTCATTGAAGCCAAACCCGAAAAACTCGTAAAAGCGAAGACCATTACGTAAACTAACAGATAAAGCTCTTATTCCGAATAATTATTCGTCATTAAGTATCTAATAACAACTGACCGACTATCAAATCAAAGGCATGACGACCTTCTAAAAGTGCCTAGCAAGACCTATCATAAGCAAGAAAATCGATGTTTATATTTAGATCAGTATCGGACTCGTAGGCTATGTTGACTCAACAGTCTAAAAATGATAAGAGAGGAAAATATTTATGTGCGTTAATAAACTTCGTAAAAGTACTCAAAACAGATGCATGAGCTGTACGACATGAAAATCGAATTTCAAAAAAATTAAAGGGGGGGGGGGTAAGAATCAGGGGCTAATTTCGATCGAAATTTTTTTGACAAACAGCCTATATAAGGGTAAAATCATGCGAAAAATCGATTGTGCGCATTCCCGAAGTGTGAAAATGCCTTCTTGACCCTGATTCAGAGAAATAGATGTGTGCATTGAAGTGAAAATCGAAAAATTTTGAAAATTTTCTCTCAAAATCATATTTCTGGAGATAATTTCATGCGGGAAATCAATTGTGCGCATTCCCGAAGCTTGAAAACGCTTCCCTGACCCTGATCCAGAGTAAACTAATACATATTGAATTTTCGTTTCAGTATACACTCTTAATCAGGGTCAAAGAAGCATTTTCACGCTTCGGAAATGCGTGCAATCGATTTTTTACATGATTTCACTCCTATATAGGCTGTTTTGGCAAAAAATTTTCGACTGAGATTAGTTCCTGATTCTTACCCCATTCCCTTTAATTGAATTTCCTTGGATTTCATTTGAATTTCTTTGAATCAGTGTGGTTTCCATTTCCTTTATTGGATTCCCTTTACGTTTACATATACAGGGAATATTCCCTGTAATTTCCTTTTCCTTTGATACAGTTAAAGGAAATTACAGAAAATTAAAACAAATTTTTCGAGAAAGCCGAGCTTTGGGTCACAAAATTTTGTAAGAATACTTATTTTGATAATGAATTTTATCGTTTTCTAGTACGATTCGTTTTTTATATCCTTCAGCAAAATTGTAGGGTTTGATTTCTTCTACAATTTTCTTAAAGGTTACTTTTGATGAAAATTGATAGAAAAACGAGAAAATCGCACAAAAAAAGTAATAACCTTTGAAAAATTTTGTGACACGTTTTGTGACATAAAGCTCTGTTTTCTTAAAAAAGTGTTTTAAACAGAATTACATATGGATGGCATTCCCTTTAATTTCATGTATTAGGTTGGTCTCACCATAGGCAGACAAATAGGGGGAGAGAGGGATCTGGTGCTAGGTTGGATCCCTAAAATTTTCAACAATTTGCCTTGGTCCCTTCTTGTATTTTTTTCGAAAATTTTTCAGAAAAAAGAACCAACCCGGAAGCAAAAAACTTGCTATAGGTGTCAACCCGGAAGCAAAAACTTGCTATAGGTGTCTTTATAAAAGTTGTAGGGCAGGTTTTCAGCTTTCAAATGAGTGGTCAACGAGCTCACAATTCAATTCCTAGAGGAGTTATAGTTCCTTGCATAGTCGTTTATGGCATTTTCAAAGGGCAAAATGCACAAATAACGTCAGGATCGTGCTTTTCGCATAAAAATACCCATATGCAAAAATTTTCAAGCCTCCACGACCGTTATTTTGCAAATCGACATGATGGGGATCGAACTTGCGCCTCAGATTGGTGTCCAGCGCTTTGGGCCACTAGGCTATCGTTAGGGAACTTTTTTGGTATCACACCGGGAAACAGACTATATATGCCGGTGATAAATTAACACTGGGGTGGTGTTATGGTGTTAACACCAATTAACACTTTTGCGACCTCTGCATCAAATTTCATTGAACTTCATTGATTTTTTCTGCAGTTTATGAGATTTTGATTTATATACAAATAATATATAACACAAAAAATTCAAAAATACGATTTCTTAAGCATGACATCCGTATCCAGATCCACAGGCGATCACATCTCGCATGTATTTATAGGCTCGGAATACAACATTCCATAGCCAAATCATAATAATTACTAAGATAATCGACACGCCAGCCACTACAAAGCACCAGATACGAATTGCTAAAAGAATATTCATTTTTTTAATGATTTTTTAAAATTTTACCTTCTTTAACAGTATCCCAGTCTTTATCTTTATCGATTTTGAAATAGTCTTCAAGACCTTTTGGAACTACGATCCCCAAAATAATAAATGCGATAATGCCCAAAATGTTCAGAATTATCCAAATGCCCTAAAATTTATATGGTTTTACACTCATAAAATCTCTTTAAGCTAATCTCTGTATTTTCGGGGGTTAACCCTCAAACCTGATCAAACGGAATAGTCCCTGTTTTTTTGGGGATTAACCCCCTAAATTACAGGGGGTTAACCCCCGAAAAAACAAAAATTATTCCGTTTGATCAAGTTTGAGAGTTAGCTCCTGGAAATACAGGGGTTAGATTAGAGTGATTTTGTGAGTGTATCGAAAATCAATAAAACCGTACATTAAGAATCAAATAAGGCAAATAACCCCATTGTCGTTCGGTTCGATCGGCGAAGATGATCAACCCACTAATAATGATGCCAATCGCATAGGCAACAATGTTGGTCCACATTCCACTAACTATTCCACTAATGATCCCAAAAATGCTTCCAACAATACCTAAGATTCCGATCACCATGGCACCGGTCTAAAATTATGGATTTTGGATATTTTGGATAGAGATTTTTGAACAGGGATCAAATGAAATTCATGAAATTTATAGAGATTCAATAAAATTCAATGAAATTCAAACAAATTGAATGAAATTCATTGAAATTATATTAGATTCTATAAAATTCAAGAAAATTAAAGGGGTGACAATCATAAACTAATCCAAGAAAAAAATTTTCTAAAAAGACCATTTTTTAGGGGTAAAATCATGCGAAATATCGATTGTACGCATTGCCGACGCGTGGAAATGCTTCCCTGATGTCAACTTTCGCTTCAAAAACACAATTTTTCCCTGAATCAGGGTCAGGAAAGCATTTTTACGCTTCGGCGATGCGCGCAATCGATTTCTCGCATGATTTTACCCTTAAAAAATGGTCTTTTTAGAAAAAGTTTTTCTTGATATAAGCCATGATTGTCATCCTCTTTTAAATAAAATTCAAAGAAATTCTAGGAATTTCAATGAAATTCAATGAAATTCAATGGTATTAATTGACTCTAATGATAGAACTTACTCTAACATGCATACAACCACAGCAGCAGCTATAATCTCCATGATTATGGGCCATTTTGGAGTGATTCTTGAGATTTAAGAATTTTTAATTTTTCTAAAATTTATATATTAAATTTTTAATATATATAATTTATAGAATGAGAAATTTTTAGAAAAGGCTTGAGAATCAATGCTTTAGTCTCTGTTGAAAAGAACTTGAACTTTTATAAGACTAATACTACTTCTGATAAGACTAGAATTTATTCATTGAAGCCAAACCCGAAAAACTCGTAAAAGCGAAGACCATTACGTAAACTAACAGATAAAGCTTTTATTCGTCATTACGCATTGACAACTGGCCGGCTACTAAATCAAAGGCATGACGACCTTTTAAAAGTGCCTAGAGAGACCTAATAAGCACGGAAATGACGTTTATATTTAGATCAGGACTCATAGGCTATGCTGACTCAACTGTCTAAAAATGATAAGAGAGGAAAATATTTATGTGGGTTAATAAAATTCGTAAAAAGGCTCAAAACAGATGTAATAGCTGTATGAGTAATCATAGGCAAATAGTATATTACAATAGGCCATTACGTCAAAGAGCCTAATAAGACCTAGCTAGAGAGCTTTCTATTTGTTCGAAGAGTCAGATGATTTTGAAAGATGAATAAAGTTTGTTCCTCTTTCAAATTCCTATTATGAAAAAGAAACGACATGAAAATCGAATTTCAAAAAAAATTAAAGGGGGGTAAGAATCAGGGACTAATCTCGGTCGAAATTTTTTTGCCAAAACAGCCAATATAGGAGTAAAATCATGCGAAAAATCGATTGCGCGCATTCTTGAAGCGTGAAAATGCCTTCTTGACCCTGATTCAGAGAAATAGATGTGTGTATTGAAGTGAAAATCGGAAAATTTTGAAAATTTTCTCTCAAAATCATATTTCTGGAGGTAATTTCATGCGGGAAATCGATTGTCCGCATTCCCGAAGCTTGAAAACGCTTCCCTGATCCAGAGTAAACTAATACATGTTGAATTTTCGTTTCAGTATACACTCTTATTTCCCTGAATCAGGGTCAAGGAAGCATTTTCAAGATTCGGGAATGCGCGCAATCGATTCCTCTCATGAAATTACCCCCAGAAATATGATTTTGAGGGGAAATTTCAAAATTTTTCGATTTTCGCTTCAATACACACAATTATTTCCCTGAATCAGGGTCAAGGAAGCATTTTCACGCTTCGGGAATGCGCGCAATCGATTTTTCGCATGATTTTATTCGTTCAAAAAATTAAAATTTTGAACTTTTAATAAACGCTGAAGAAAAAGCGCAAATATTTTTTCTTTCACCAAAAATAATTTTTTTCTCACTAATATTTTTTTCTCACCAAAAATATTTATTAATTCTTACTCTGTTTTGCTCTATGAGATTATTTAATTATATTTTTTATCTGCATTTTTAATATTTTTAACAAGTCTAACTCAATAAAAAATTTTATATAAATAAACAACACACTCTATCGATTGAAAAACGGTAGTACCCTAATTTTCGTGAAAATTGGAGATACTCTTTTCGAGAAAATTCAACTCAAAGTTTGCTAAAAATGGCCAAAATTTGCATTTTTACCGTTAATTTATGAATTTTTCGGCCATTTTTAGCAAAATTTGTGTTGAATTTTCTCAAAAAGGGTATCTCCGATTTTCACAAAAATTTGGATACTACTGTTTTTCAATGCGCTCTATCGATTGGCAGTGTTATTTTTCAAAAATTTCTTAAAGAGCTCAAATTCAAATTTTCGTTTATTCAGACCACTTTGAAAATTCAAAAGATATGTCCATAAAACAGGGTGATAGGACTAGAAAGTTGCAAAAGACCGCATTTGATAAGAGTTTTGCATTTTTGAGATATTGAGCTTTCTTATTGGAGAACTCATGCTTGAATATCCTGTAGATTGCAAATTATCTAAATTATCAATGTTTTCACACAAATGTTTAGGGGGAGGGTCAGATTCTCATGACCAAAATTTTTGAAGTCATCTTATCACATGTTTGATTATTTTATGCGATAAATCGAATTGTGCGCATTGTCAATGTCTGTCTGTGATTGCGATCTCGAGAACAAGTGATTTAAACTTGTATCAGCCAAAACTGAGGTTGTAGGGGACGATGAGAGAAGAAAAACAACAAAAACTTTTTGTGTAACACTAAAAAAATTCCGCAAAAAATTTTTATGCCAGCATAAAAATGCTTGGAATCGACGCTCGGAGGCACATATCGGAGTTGTCGCTTGGAGATGCCGCCAGCGCAGGATCGTTGCGCCCTCAGGTCAGGTAAAGCAAAGTAAAGTAGGGTAGGGCATAGCAGGGCAGATCGTGAGAGGGTAGAGTAGAGCAGAGCAAAGCAAGGTGTAGCAGGGTAGGATAGAGCACGCAAAGAAGGTAAGGGCAGGAAAGATAGAACGGGCCATAACAAAGTAGGATAGAGCATGGTATGGATGAGTAGAGCAGTGGAGGGCAGGGTACTCCTTTTCTCCCTCTTCCCCCGAGCGCGTTAGCGCTCGGTCCCCCGGTTCTAACTAATAGCTAAGGTTCTAGCTAAATCAATTGTCAACAATTGTCTTATCCTACTTCGACGCTGTAAAAATTCGACATTGTTGGCGTTTTAGTTATAAGTTTGTTTTTTCTTGCTAACAACACATTATAGTTGAAAAAATATTTTATTATTTTTATATAAACAATTAGATCCAAATTTATTGAACTGTTGTTGAATTATTTTGCATCACGTTAATTATATTAATATCTCTTTTGAAATATTTTTTCATAAATCTTGCAAATATCTCATAAACATATTCCCTGTAGGGTTTAATCATATATAATAAAGTAAAAGTTTCACAAAAACTATGTAATGATATAGGAAAGAATATCAGTTGACTATAGAAACTACCCCATAAATTATGTGTAAAAAACAAAAATCCTGCAAATACCGTGGGAATGATAACTAAAATAAAGGCATAAGCTGCCTGAAACACAAGTGCCCTAGTTAGCATTGTAAATAATTTCCGTATAGTTACTGAAAACAGAGATTGTACATGGAAAACTTGTCTAAAGTATAAATAAAAAAGTATTGGAATGAGTATAGAAAAAAAGAGCAGTGTGAAGAGAAACATAATCCTGTTAAAATTATATATTTGCATTGTTCCCAATCACATCCACCGGATGATGGCTCCAATACAAATAATATTTCCATAATTGATTCAATTTTGATTACATTTTCACGTATAATTTCATGGTCGATAGATGTAAACAACCAAATTATTGCAGGCACTAAAGGAAAATAATTTTTGTATTTTTTAAAAACCACTTTAGCTTAAAATTTAAAAGTTTAAGCTAAAATGGCTTTAAAATTTTTTGAAGCAAGTTCCCCTAGTTACCACCACTTAAACGAGTCCAGTAAGTTACAATCATATGAAAAAATGATATATTCGGAAAGAACATGAAAAATGGAACATTTTTTGTTTTTACGGCATGTTCTAAATCGTTGTAATTTTCGAGATAATTGCGTTTGAAATTTGGAATTTGTTACAAGCTCTTCGTTGTAATACGCAATCCCCTAACCTGAAAACTACAGAAAAATGGTGAAAATTCGCCAAAAACGACCAGTGATGCATAGGGGGATATTTGTTCATTTTTCGAGAAAATCGAATTGCATTCCCATACATTTCTGTGTGATCGTTTTTGGCAAATTTTCATCATTTTTTGCGGTTTTCAGGTTGCGGGTGTACGCGTAATCGATTTTTCGCATAAAATTATCCCTAAATGGGTAACCTTCGGAAGAAAATAAAAATTTTTTGCCGAGTTTAGTCGACGTGTTAAGTGGCGTGAACTAGTGGCCTGTTGCTGAACTCGGAAAACGGAAATTTTTTGGAAAATTTTGAATAACCTTTTTATGGTTAGAATAAAAAAGGGGAAATTCTTTTTCTGATAACTATTTTGACACAAGCCCGTCATTTTGCAACAAAAATTATCTAAAAATTTCTCACCGATTTTTAGAAAATCGATTTTAAGAAAAAACCGGGTTATAAAATTTTTTGCCGAGTTTAGTCGACGTGTTAAGTGGCGGGAACCAGGGGAACTTGCTCCAATTTTTTATTATCACTTACCATTTCCTAATAATAATACAACACAGTATGTAAAAATAAAGGCTTGTAAAAGCGACTTTGAAGAATCTATTATACTATATATAGAAGAATCGTGATATATACTTAAAACTCTATAAGAAGCATTAAAGTATATCGAATGAATAAATCCAAAAGCTATGAAAATAAAAGATGCACAAAGTGGGTGTTGAGAATGATAGCCAAAATATTGTGCTGGACCATCTGAATAACACAAGAAAAATGGGAATAGCACTACTGGTTGCCATATAGTCAAATGTATGTCGAATATGTATGACCAAAATAATTGGTTGAGAACCAAGTATTTATATAGTTTCATTTCCTTTGGAGATTTTTTCAGAATGATAACAACCGCTAATAGCATCAGAAATGTTGTTATTATGAAAGTAAGATATTGGAACCATTGAAATGTCTTTGCAAGAGTAGGATGATATATCATCTCAAGTGTTAAATTGCCATTCATAGTTGAAAAACAAATACTTATTTTTGGAGTAGAATTAGTCGTTTAAAGCGTGTTTAACGAGTAATATTTTTTCTTTCTTCACAAATTTTTACGTCTTTAGCACCTGTTTATTTAATGCTGTATATAGTTTATAATATAATTGAGTGTAGCGCTTTAGACTTTGGTTAGCGTATCTCATGTATCTCAGGTTCTAAGAAAGTATATTTCGGTTTTTTCATTATATGTACAGGTTGGCTAAAAAGAATTGAACTTGCGATTTTTTTCAAAAATTTTCATTTTTAAAGAACCAGTCCAATAAGTTACAACCATATGAAAGAATGATATATTCGAAAAGATTATGAAAAATGGAGCATTTTTTATTTTTACAGCATGTTCTGAATCGTGGTAGTTTTCGAGATGATTGCGTTTGAAATTCTGAATTTGTTACAAGCTCTTCGTTGTAATACACAAACTTTTTTGAATTGTGTATTACAACGAAGAGCTTGTACACAA
>JAQGBS010001568.1:0-15342 GCA_034698545.1 Acrobeloides obliquus
TTTTAATCAGGATTCTGAATTTGGATTCTGATCCGGATTCTGAATTCGGATCTGAATCTGGATTCTGAATCCGGATTCTGGATTCGGATTCTGAAATCAGATTTTAATCAGGATTCTGAATTTGGATTCTGATCCGGATTCTGAATTCGGATCTGAATCTGGATTCTGAATCCGGATTTTGAAATCGGATTCTGAATCTGGATTCAGAATCCAGAGAGTGGTAATCAGGTTTTCTGCTTGTTTGGGTAATTTTCCCTTTTCTTGCGCTATTAGTTTTACATAATTTGATGGAAATAATCCACCTAAGCCATCCTGACTAAATCCAATCCACGAATCTGAATCAATCATTTCTATATCCGTGATCGTTGTTCCTTCTTTAAACGAAATTTCATCAACGTCATCTAAATGTATTATTTATATAAGGGCGGAAAGTTTTTTTTAATACTCGCTTTATAGTCCCCAAGTACAGTAGCCGAAAGCTGCTCATATCTACCGAGATCTTTGCTCATACTTTTACCATGGTTATTTTCATGACTGTTATATGCATAACTTTCAACATTTGAATTTTCCTAAAAATAATATTTAAAAAGTTTAAGTTTTTGCATAAAAGGTCGTGAAAAATGTTGTCATCATCATTGAAGGGCAGCGCAAGAAATTGCCATCTCCCTGAATCCTGAAATCGATCCAAAACCGAAAAACCAAAGGGGCACTTCTGTGTTTCGTCCTGCAGAAGGAAGGACAAAAAATTTACTCCTTTATAGTTGTTGACGGGGCCAAAAATTTTGTTTCGAAAAATATCAATTTAAAAGACACTTTCTCAAGCTTTCAAACATTGCCTTAAACGGTTCGACTGTGCTCCAAATTGAATTTATTTACTAAGATTAATGCATGGGGAAGTTCTTAAAAGTCATTTCAAGTTAATCCTCGATGCACCAAAAATACAAAACCTTGTCCGACGCTCAAAAATCCGATTTTAAGTTGATTTTTTGGTTTTGCATTTTTGGTGCACCGAGGATTAATTCGAAATAACTTTTAAAAACTTCTCCATGGATTAATCTCAATACATAAATTCAATTTGGAGCACATTTGAACCGTTAAACATTAGTGCAAGGGACCTTTGGGTTTTCGAAATACCGCCTCTTAAATTTTTACTTATTTTAAAATATTTGCTATCTTTTATCACAAAAACTCAATTTCTCGTGAAAAATTTTTTTTGGTAAAATTGCTCTCCATGAAATGAGATAATAACGCGCCCTTAGTCATCCTAGAGGAGCGGTTTTCCAAAAATTTTCAAAATAAATATGAAAATTAATTTTTTAATACTTGCGCCTTTTTGCTCAGACCCTTTTTAGAAGCTTAAAGGCATGAAAAGAAAAAGGAAAGACATTCTCTTTGACTCGCCTATATTACTTACCGAATTAGTATCACTTAGATCTGAATATTGATATCTTGAAGCTATATTTACAGTCGAAATCGAATTTCTATCCTTATTTTGTGGTACATATAAAAGCTAAAAATTAAAAAACCCTTTTAGATTAAAGTGACCAGATGAGATATAGTCTGTTTCAACTCACTAGTCCATCCATAATTCCCCGACCCCGGTAAGATGAAGGCAACATTAAGTTTTATAGGTCGAGGGTTCGAATCCCGTTGGATGATATAAATTTTTGGAAGTCTTTTTTAAGATCAGGGAAAAAATTGTTAGGAAAATAAAAATAGGCAAAAAATTTATAAAGTATCATTTAAAATTTACGATAAAAATTTGGTTAAATTTTGATAATTTTATCCTCACGGAATCAAACCTGACGATCTCAACGTTACTTAACTTGCCAGATCGGACAGGATCGCTTCTTACCGAGGTCGGGGAATTATTTTAGACTTGTGAGTTGAAACAGACTATACCGTGAAATATGAAGAAATTATTTCAATAATACAAAGTTTCTTTTTGTTAAATATGAAAGAAAAATGAAAATAAATTTTTTGGCGCAAAATCACACATGAAATAGGGGGAGGAGAGTTATGGATGAGGTGATGACATGATAGGGGAGACAGGCCTAAAAATATATATTTCCTATTTTTTAACATCAACAAACTTTTGGTCAGGAGGCAAAAACATAATTCCCCTTATGCTTTTTTTCAGTCGGCCCGAGGCCAAATTTTCAATTGATGATTAGGTGGTGGGGGAAGGTCACCCTATTTCATGTGTGACACTTAGTAAATAAAAATTTATAATTTTAACATTTTAATGGGGACAAAAACAAATTATCCTTGAAGGGTACCCCATGATTTTGGTGTCATTTTTCTTCTCCCACCGAGAACTTTCGATTGGTATAGGCATCGACACACAAACAAACAGACGCACATAGCGCGCTTAATATTTAAGGATATGAATATCTTCATATAAACATAAGAGGGTAAGAGTTAAAATATTTTTGCACATCCCCTGTGACTCCCGGGTTCGCAGATTTGACGCTTTGTAGGAAGCACGAAGTCGTTGAACACGCCAATTTGGTATTTTCTAGAAAGCGCAATATCGTCGAAAACGGATAAATGGCTCAAGTTTTGAAAAAAATTCGAAAAATTCATTCCTTTTTAGGTTCCGATGATTTGGAGGCTTATGAAAAGCATCAAATCAGGAAACATGGAATTTTTATTAAAAATTACGGTGATCGCTAAGTAAATTCACATGTACAGGGTGATCAATAATTTACTCACGTATTTAAAAAGCTCGCCGAAAATTGAATTTAAGTCCATTTCAGTCGTCCGATAGCTCATTCAATAGCTACCGTCATCAAATTTTGTTTACAAAAAAAATTATTAAAAAATATTTTATTTTCAATTTTTTAACCCAAAAATACTACAAAATTACGACTTTTTGAAATTTTTCTTATTTTCAAAACTTTGCCAAAAATCGAGTATAGGATGGATTTCTCCGAGCGACGGCAATCTTGAAAGTTGGGAATCTGAGGGATTTTTTACAGAAGAAATTATTGAAAAAGCTTTTAAAATCATGGAGATTTTTTGAAAATTATGCTTTTTCTCGATGTTTTCCTTATTTTCAAAAAAAGTGCAAAAATTGAAAAAAAGCATAATTTTCAAAAAATCTCCACGATTTTATAGCTTTTTCAATAATTTCTTCTGTAAAAAACCCCTCAGATTCCCAACTTTCATTGCCGTCGCTCGGAGAAATCCGTCCTATACTCGATTTTTGGCAAAGTTTTGAAAATAAGAAAAATTTCAAAAATCGTAATTTTTTTGTATTTTTGGGCTAAAAAATTGAAAATAAAATATTTTTTAATAATTTTTTTTGTAAACAAAATTTGGTGATGGTAGCTATTGAATGAGCTATCGGACGACTGAAATGGACTTAAACTCAATTTTTGGCGAGCTTTTTAAATACGTGAGTAAATTATTGATCACCCTGTACATGTGAATTTACTTAGCGATCACCGTAATTTTTAATAAAAATTCCATGTTTCCTGATTTGATGCTTTTCATAAATCTTCAAATCATCGGAACCTAAAAATGAGTGAATTTTCGGATTTTTTTTCAAAAATTGAGCCATTTACCCGTTTTCGACGATACTGCGCTTTCTAGAAATTACCAAATTAGAGTCGGTCGGTGTTCAGCGACTTTGTGCTTTCTATAAAGCGTCAAATTGACGAACCGAGGATCATAGCGGATGTGCAAAAATGTTTTAATTCCTACCCTCTTATATGAAGATTCGGTCACCCTATTTTAGATGATTTTTTACCTCATCTTCTATTTTTTTGCGAATATAATTAGAACCAATGCTTTGATAAAGTTCATAAAACAACGTTTCCATTAATTTGTCATAATTTGGCCGATGTTCAATATCTTGTAAGCATGAAGCAATAAAAGTGATAGTTTCTTTTGAATATTTTTCCATATTGACAACGTTTAATATTTTTTCAAAAGAGAGGTTGAGAATGCATTTTTGAAGAGAAGTATATGCATATTCATAACTATTTCTATCTGTTACAAAAGGAAGTTTACCATGTATAATTTCTGCTAATGTAATCCCTAGACTCCATACTTCAGCTCTAGAATCATATCTGTCTCCATTTTTAAATCGTTCCGGAGGCCAATACGCTAGTGTGCCTTTTAAAGTTGTTACTAAAGTTTTGTCAAGCATTCGCGAAGCTCCAAAATCACATAGTTTAATTTCACCTTTATTATTAATAAGGATATTGCTTGGCTTTATATCTCGATGCATAATCTTCTTTGTTTCTAGGTAGGCTAAAGCTTTAAGAGTACTCGCGCCTATACATCCAAGTAGATTTTCTGGAAAATGTCCGCATTTTTTGTGATAACGGATATACAATTCTTTAATAGACATATCCATATATTCCATGCATAATAAAGCATAGTCAGCATGTACGCAAAAACCATAGAATTGTACCACATAAGGTGAATTTATAAGCGTAAGACTTAATTGAACTTCGCGAGTTAGAAGTTCGACTTCACATCTGGCATCATCGGTGAATTCAAACTTACAATGTGGTATTTTAACAAATTTAATGGCCAATTCTTTGTTTGCTTTTTTATGAAAATATTGTTCAACTACAACTAATTGTGAAGAAAAAATTCTGCTCAATCCATCAAAATCAGTAACATCAAATCGATAAGAAGTCGATTTATCTGGAAAATGCAAAACATTAATATTGGTAATCGACAAAAGTTCGGCTGGAATTTCTTGTGATGATATGTTTGAAAATATTTCCAAAAATAAACGTCTTGAGTTTAATTTCTCTGTTTTCTAAATTGTCTAAATAGTTGGAAAAAAAAGTTAAATTTAACCTTTGAATCTTTTTTGGATAAGTCATTGTCGGATATGTCCAATGAAGAAAAATATGTATAAAGTTGATCAAAATTCGGTCGAAGATTTGGTTGCGTAAGCCAACCTAAATAAAGTCCGTTTCCACCGTCAATAGGAAAAAATCCGGAGCGATGATCAAGTGGTCCAAGGCGCCGCCCGTCCGATCTGGTAAGTTAAGCAACGTTGGGCTCGCAGGTTCGATTCCGCTAGTGCAAAATTTTGATTTTCAAAAAAATTCTTTTACAAAAAATGGAGCAAAAGATTTGTGGCGTCGCCTTGGACCACTTGACCATCGCCCCGGGCTTTTCCCCCATTGTTGGCGGATACGGACTTTATTTAAATGGATAAAACTATGATAAGTTAAACAACTAACATTCAAATATCTCATAATAAGTTCTTTTATCGCATGACTCAGGTTTTCTTAACCTTCCTCCACAACGTAGATATGCTAATAGCTGAGTGGAATTAGTAACATTTAGCCCTTGATAGGGATGCTTCATTCCCCATTGATATATCTCCCAACAAGTAACACCGTATGCCCAAATATCGTTTTCGTAAGTAAAAAGTGTACTTTCAAGGCATTCTATTGCAACCCATGCCCACGCTGTCTAAACAGGGTTGGAATATAGAATTATCCGGATTTATCCGATCTCGGGGAAATTGGATAAATCCGGATTTATCCGGGAAAATCTTTTCCCCGGAATTACTTGGTTTGAGAATTTTGTCGCCCTCAAACTAGCCTCGGTGGTGCAGTGACAACGCATCGGCTTCGTGGCCACAAGGTCGCGAGTTCGAATTCCGCTTGGAGCCAATTTGGTTGGTTCCACTGCACCACCGAAGCTAGTTTGAGGACGACAAAATTTTCAAACCAAGTAATTCTGGGGAAAAAGATTTCTCCAGTTAAGAAAAGAATTCCCCAGAATTCCCCCGGGGAAATCCCAACCCTGCGTCTAAATATAAAATACACTGTGTCTTTGCTAAATAATGAAAGTTCATACTTTTTCTTTAAGTTTGATGGCATCTTGTTTATTCATAATCTTGGCCATTCCAAAATCTGCAACTTCGACATGATCTTGTGTTTTAACGAGAATATTTCTTGCTGCTAGGTCGCAATGTATTATTCCATTGCTCGCTAAGTATCTCATGCCCTACAAGAGAACCATGTTTACAAATATTATAACTTACATCTGCAATTTGAGCACAATACTTATTTAAGTCTTTTATTGTAAGATTATTTTTATGTTGTTTAAGAAATTTAGCTAAATCACCAATACGCATTTCAAAAACTAATTGTATTTCACTTCCCATACAAATACCCAAGAGTGCATGAATATGCGGGTGAGAATGTGTTGCCATAATTTTTGCTTCTTGTTTAAAAACGTTCTTAAAAGTAACAATTTTAAGTTTTTTTTCAAATTTTGTTTTACATATAATGAACTATCTTCCTTGAACACTTTTATTGCGACATCTTGCCCATGATAATCTCCCTTAAAAAAATGTAGCAGTTTTTTAAACACGTATTTTCAGTGCCCACATGAAATAGGAGGAGGGACAGTTTCGGGTGTGGTGATGAAATGATAGGGGGCAGCCTTAAAAAACTAAAATTACCAATTTTTTATGTCAAAAATTTTTTTTGATCAGGAGAAATTTATGATTTTTTTCAGCCGGCCTGCAGCCAGCCGATTTATGAAAAGGTGTTTGCCAATTTTTCGGTTGATGAAGTGATAGGTGGGGGAAGGGGCACCCCCCCCCTATTTCATATGTGTGTCAGTGCCATAGGTGGGACAAGTGGACATGTCTCCCAACCGAAAAAATGAAAACTTTTTCTTAATGGTCCCCCTTATGTTTGGTCCCCTTAAAAGGTTGTCAAAATTTTTTCTACTACGGCACCCCTCTCCTCATGAGAAATCCTTTCTATGACACTGCTTCACGACGCATAAAAGTGTGCAAAAATTTGAAAATCCGTAAAAACGTTTTATTAAGTGCCAATAACATTTTACAAAAGGTCAATCCGAAAGCGTGCAAAAAATTTTGACTTTTATGATATTTTCTAGCATATTTCTCCATAACTCAAAAGCTCAATTAACGCAACAATAAGTTCCATAAGATTTTTCTGAATCAAAGAAAGGTTTTTATAAAAAATGATGTTCAACAAAGTTATTTCTTGTGATTTAAGGAATTCAATGAGCTATCGTTCAGCCCAAATGGATTTAAAACGGCTGAGATACGACCAAAAATATTCTCGTAACTACAAAGGCTAATAACTCTTTATTGATAGCGCCGTTTTTTATGATCGAGGTGTTAAAATGCTCGTAAGAGTTGAAAGAATAACGCAACAGAGCCAGATTTTTGGGCGCTAAAGAAAATTTTTTTATTAGACCCCAAAAGCGTAAAAAATGTCCACAATTTGCAGAAAAAATATCATTTTTCAAAGTTTAAAAAATCAAGAAATAAGCTTTTCAAAAATTTTTCTCGTAGAATTTTAGTTTAAAAGGTGTAGAATATCGTAGGAAAAAAATTATTCTATTTCATTTAGCTTTCATCAAGATATGGCAATTTTTCGTCACCTATCGAAAACGACAATTTTGTAGAACTTGTTAGAAAATTTTGTGGAAAGTCGAACTTTTTTGCACTCTTTCTGATTGCTCTGAATCCTTTTCTAAAATGTTATTGGCACATAAACAACACGTTTTTACTAATTTACAAATTTTTGCACACTTTTGTGCGCCGTGGCTTATTGTAGTACTCTATAAATGTCTCCGAATTCACCAGAACCAATTTTTTCCTTTTTCTTTAATTCTGATTCTGTAATAATAAAATCTTGAGAAGTATCGTTCTGATTAGATGTGGCGAATTCTGTGCTAAAAGTAAAACATTTTTTAAATAAACTGTTTCTGTAAGAATCAACGAAAGTACCTCGGCACAGGGACCTGGACTTTTTCCGATGCGCTATAATTAGGGGTTATAAGTTTTAACCCCATTTGACGCATTTTTTTCATTTTTTCATTTTTTGACCCCCGAAAAATTTTTTCAGAATTTTTCGATGCGCGCAATCGACTTCTCGCATAAATTACCCCTAAAGGGTCACTTGTTAAATTTTGTCATATGCCTAAAATTTTGTCTTGAGTTCAAAAAAATTGGACTCTATGAAAAATCATCTAAGGGTCCCGCCGGTAAAAAATTTTTTTGTGAAGTCATACAATGTTGGAGTAACTTCTCTTTCGGAAGAATGTTGAGACCCTTCATCATCTCCTTTATTTTCAGCATTGATTTCAGCTTCATACAATGTTGGAATAACTTCTCTTTCGGAAGAATGTTGTGACTCTTCATCATCTCTTTTATTTTCGCCATAGATTTCAGCTTCATACAATGTTGGAGTAACTTCTCTTTCGGAAGAATGTTGTGACCCTTCATCATCTCTTTTATTTTCGCCATAGATTTCAGCTGCTGTGTAGGGTTTAGTTTCAACAGTAGCAAATTGTTCGTTTTCTTTTGGGCTTTCACTCTTTATAGGACCTGGAAGTTTCTAAAAATATTGCTGATATTCAAGGTGTTGATTTTTCACCGTTAGAGATTTTTCTTGTAACAAATTTGTATTTTTAAGCATATTTTGTTGTAAAAATTGAGCGAAAAAATTACAGGGACATATGCCAAAATCTATGAAAAATACCTGTCTAGAACTCAAAAAAATTTCAAGTTCATCTCCATTTGCTAAAAGAAATTCCGCGTCATATAATAGGTTTAAATGTTGGGATATCCCTTTATTTGGTTTATACATTATATTCAATTCAATTGAACCATCATCAACACCATCTTTTAAATGTTGCTTTTTTAGAGTTTCGTTTAAGGCTTCAGAAACAGTTATTTCATCAGTAAATTTAAATAAACTTTTAAATGGTCCAGGCGCCAAATTAGGAATATCACGGGTCGTAGTAATAATTATTTTTGACATAGCTCACACTATATTTCACCAGGGTTGTCGTTTTTACTTCAATTTGACCCTAAAAACTTAATAATTTAAGTAATTTACTTAAATTCGAGACCAAAAACTGTTTTAAATAGTTACTTAAATTTGGCTCCAAGAAACTTAAATTTGAAAAATTTATTTGGCAACTTTGTATTTCACTCCTGTTCTATTAAAAATTAAATTTAGAACAGTAATATCTTACTATTTTAAGAAACAATGTCTCAAGAGTTCAAACTACCCCCGGCACTAGCTGATTATTGATTATGAAAATTGAGATCAAATACAACACAAATAGCCATATTTCGAGGTGTAAAACCTCACAAAATGATTTTTTATCGAATTATACATTTTGGCTATATTAGAATATGAGCGGTTTTTTAACTTTTTTGTTTTGGCTATAACTTTTTTATATGTTACCAATACCCATAAGTAAGATGTCATTGAAAAGCTTGAAACACACGCTACAATTTTTACCTTGGGTGTATGGGGTCATTTGTTACAGGGGGGGGGGGGGGTAAACTTTGCAACAGCACTTCCGAAAAAAATTTGTTTTGAATTTTTGCAAAAAAGACTTTTCTAGGGGTAATTTTATGCGAGAAATCGATTCCGCGCATTCCCGAAGCATGAAAACTCTTCCTTGACCCTGATTCAGGGAATGAGAGTGGGTGTATTGAAGTGAAAATCAAAAATTTTCGGATTTTTATGAGAAAATCCTCGAAAACTTCAAAGTAACTTTTGACAATGTTAAGATCGACGGATTTCGAAAATTTTTATCAGCACTTATTCGGCCATTGTTCAGCTACAATTTTAAAAAAACCGCATAGAAATTCGTTAGAGGGGGTGCGAGAACGACTAAAAATATTGATGTTGCAGACCAAAATGATCGCTCTGTACATAATAAGGAGGGTCACACTTGTATTATTATGCAAAATTTATGTAAAAACGCATTATATAATGAGAGAAAATGAAAGATCTAAATAAAAAAATTCAATCAGAATCGTGTTTCCCGTATAAAAAACCCATAAGTACCAAATTTATGTCAATTTGGCGTCATTTTCCAAAAATTGATTTTTTGAGTACTTATGTTCTGAGCCATAAAGAGGCATCTTACGGACCAATACTCTGGGTCCGGCTTAAACTTAAGCTGGGGTATCCTAGTTAATATTTATTCACAATTTGGAGCACGGCCATTTCTTCTGGTGGAGCTAGGTCCATAACTTTGAAATTTTACATGACCCAAAAACCTGGGTTTTTGGGAAAAACGTGATTTTTCCATTTTTTCTTTAACAAATGACTCCATACATCCAAGGTAAAAGTTGTAACTTGTGTTTCGAGCTTTTCAATAACACCTTACTTAGGGGTATAGATTATATAGAAAAAAGTTATAGCCAAAACAAAGAAAGCTAAAAAATCGCCAATATAGCCAAAATGTATAATTTGATAAAAAATCATTTTTGAGGTTTCACACCTCGAAATATGGCTATTTGTGTTGTATTTGGTCCCAATTTTCATATTCAATAAAATTTTTTCCTAGTGCCGGGGTCCACCACTTAGTTCGAACTCTTGAGACATTGCCTCTTAAAGGGGGAGTAACAATCGAAGCCCGTTCTCCGGACGTCAATTTTTGACAAAAATCAATTTTTTAACACCCTAAATGAATTTTCCGGAAAAAGTGATGTTCTACAAAGTTGTTCCCCATAAAATTCTGAGCAACTTTGTAGAAAATCACTTTTTCCGGAAAATTCATTTAGAGTGTTAAAAAATTGACGTCCGGAGAACGGGCTCCGATTGTTACTCCCCCTTTAAGTAGTTTGCTCGAAGCTAATTCTGTAACAATACAAAGTGATACAAGAAAATACAAAAAAATCAAAGCGTCAAAAGAAAAGTCAAAGTGTCACAAGAAAATAACAAATTTTTTTGCCTAATTCAATTTTTTAATTTAAGAAAAATAAAACAATCGAAAATAATTTAAATAATGATTTTCAAAACTATAACTGCTCAAAATTTATCCATAAATGAACAATATTTCAAATGTTTAGTGAGGCCGAATTCGATAGAAGGCCTCGCTATATACTGAACGAAAGTTATTTCGAAGATATTTGTACAAGCGTATATTTCGCAAACCCGATTAATGAGAATGCTATAAGGAGCTCGGTTTCAATTTATATATTCTTATGAAACACTCCAGAATTGTTAAAATCAATTAGCAAGTGGAAAATTAAAAATTTAATGATTAGACAAGAACAATAAAATTAAAATTATTAAATAAAAAATCACTCAGACTCAAGTACGTAATAAGGCCATTGTAAACCATTTATACGATGGAGCCGTTGTACTCGTCGTACTGGGTACAACGGCGTCGCACTGACGAAAGTGTAAAATTGTCAGTACGATGGCTTTTCCGTGAGAATTTTTTCAGTAAGACGGGATTTTCGGTAATTTTGTTGCAAAAATACCCTAGAAAAATCGCGGAGAAACTAATGGAAAACCAGTTAGTACAACGGCCAGTACGACAACTTGCGGCCCGTAGTATGGAAAAATCATATTACAATCGAAACCGCTAAAATCTGAAAAAATTTCAAAAATTTTCATTTTCAGTAGGATTTTTTTGAACAAATTTGGGGTAGGTGGGTCAGGAAAATTTTTTTAGCCCCTGAAACCATCGCCAATCGATTCCCCGGTTATAAAAACCCATGTAAACGCGGAAAAAGAAGTTTTCACATTGATTTGAAAAAGTTAGAGCCAATTTTTCGCTTGGAGAACAGGATTTTTGACCCCACATCGGTCAGTCTTTCAAGTTTTTCTTAAAGTCTTTTCTCCTAATTTAAAATTTAAAAGCAATCGTTAGAAGAATACTTGGAGCCAATCAATTCCATTTTGGAGTATACGGACCGAGTTTTGACTTTTCTATGGTACTTTGCAATTGGGGGTACCCCTGCTTTTTCGTATTACAATCGAAACCGACAAAATCTTAAATTTAATTTTCATTTTCAGCTGGATTTTTTTGATTTTCCATACTGGGAACACTAATCCGAGCGATTTGAGCCATTCTGGACCAAATCTAACCGTGTTTTGTGGAAATACATCCTCAGGAATGCTGGGGCACGAAAAAGCAAGGGTACCCCAATCAAAGTGCCATAGAAAAGTCAAAACGTCCCTTGTAAGAATATAAGCATACGCCGAGCTTCTAAGGTACGGTGCATACTCCGAAAAAACGACTAATACGTCGAGATCCTAGGTTGGTGGAAAAATGCGGAATCCGATGTACTGAAAAGGACAAAATACAACAGACACAATACCGAACAACCAAAACATCGAAAAGACAAAGGCTTTAACATTTAGCGTGCACTTAGAGCGCCGATCCGAAGGTACGGTATTGCCGACGAAGGAGGCCACGGCCAACGCTCGGAATCGAAAGTAGGGTTGTGTTTTTATTCAATCTAAAGGCTGCGAGGCGCGCAAAGCAAGCCGAGATGCTACTTAAACTGAATAAAAATGCAACCCTACTTCCGATTTCGATTGTGGTCAATACCTACTTCTGAACTTGGTCATGGGGTCTGGGCTGTGAATCATAGTTCAGCAAGGTGGGGGGAGGGGACCCCCGATGCGGTGGTCCCCCCACCTAAGATTTTAAAAAAAGGACCTTTTTTTTAGCTGACACCCAATTTCTATGGACCATGCGGTGGTCCCCCTCTCAATTTTGGGTCCATACGGTGGTCCTCCCCTTAATTTTGGGTCTATGCGTGCGTCGGTCAGGGGGGGGGGAGACTCCCCCCTTGCTGACCTATGCTGTGAATCCTATCCCATCGTTTGGCATTATGCCAGACTTCATGAGCTTGACAAAAACGCGACCTTTGAATTTCATTTATAAAACAATTATTATTATTTGGGCAACTTTATGGCTTAGGCCTAAGTTATAAAGTTTCTCAAAAAAGTTGCCCAAATAAACAAAAAAGTTGCTCGATTAAATAGCATTGTTTATAAAAAGGAATGAAAGAATTACGTCTTTATTCTCGCTACAAATCATCTATATTCAAAGTATACCACTAACAACAATTATTAAACAAACAACAATTATTAAACCTTTGCTCTTATCAACTGGTATTAAATATTATAGGATGCCTGAACAAAGAGATTTTATGATATTTTAGAATAAAAAAATTGACATTGTATTAGTGATGCCACGAAATCGCGATTTCGATTTCGAAATTTCGAATTTCGACACCAAAATTTCGATTTCGAATTTCGACCTCTCGATTTCGACATAAACGAAATTTGAAAAAAAATCAATTTTTCATCCAATCTCATGAAAAGTTTAAAATTTCTAGTATTGATCAATAGTTTCAATAACCAATTTTATTGAAAAATATGCACGCTATTTCTTAAGATCTCCAAACCCACTAATTTTTTGTACTCAGGGATTTTCGACTATGGAGAACACGATGGCGATATTATTTTTTAACAAAATTTTTTTTAAAAAAATAAAAAATTAGGGGGTTACCCCCTAAAAATTGAATAATATGCGAATTTCAAAAATATCTCCAAACCGTCTAATTTTTTGTACTCGGGGGTTTTCGACTATGACGATGGATATATTATTTTTTAACAAAAATTTTTGTAAAAATTAAAAAATTAGAGGGCTATCCCCTAAAAATTCAAATTTTTTTCAAAAAATCGGTTATATAAGAACTTGTTAGTGGCGTAGTTGGGAGGGGGGAAACCCGGGGTTTCCCCATTCCTGGAAAAATTTTAATTTTTTCCTAATGTGTTTTTCCCATATTTTTTGAAAAATTTTTTCAAAAATCATCATGGTCCCCCAAGATGATTTTTTACCAAAAACGACCAAAATTTCCTATTGTTTCACCAAAAAGGTCCTAAAATATCCATTTTCTCTATAAAAATTGTAATTTTCTGAGCATTTTCAGCTTAAAAACAAGTATTTCTCAACAAAAAAATTTGGCGCTGTTTTTTTTTCTTTAACTAAAGTTTTTCACCAAAATTGCCCAATTTTTTTCCATTTTTCAACAAAAAATCCTCCAAATTTGACATTTTTTAAACCAATATTAGTCATTTTCTGATCATTTTCAGCATATAAATAAGCATTTTTCAAAAAAATTTTCGCCCTGAAAAAATTTTTTTGCTAAAACAGCCTATATAGGGCTAAAATCATGCGAAAAATCGATTGTGCGCATTCCCGAAGCGTAAAAATGTTTCATTGACCCTAATTCAGGGAAAATATAGATTTTCTCGACCTTTTTGATTCTAGTACTTGGTTTGAAAAGACGTTTCTCCATCAACTATTCTCGGTGGTGCAGTGACAAAGCAGCGGCTTATTGGTACAAAGGTCCCGGGTTCGAATCCCATTTGGGGCCAAATTTTTTTGCACAAAGTAAAAATCAAAAAAATTTGTAAAATTTTTCGATTTTTAGTGAAAATCGAATTTTTGATGAAAATTCTGATTTTACTCCAAAAAAGAATTTTTGCACTTTGGCAATTTTTCACATAAAACTTGGGATCTACTTTGACTCTTATACCCCATTGAACATGGTCTAACACTGAGAATCTCTGCAATTTCCCTGGCAGAATATCCATCGAATGATAGCAGGGCGGAATTCTTTCGTTTTTATTGCTTAAAACCCCATATATTCACCAAAAAGTTCAAAAAATAGCAAAAAAGATGAGAAATAAGTTGAAAAAATGAAAAGTTTGAAGTTTCGATTGAAGATTGTTGAAAAAAATACGTTAAAAACATTTTTTAAAGTGTCCGGTTTTTTGTGCGCCACCCTGTATAATTTAAAAAATGTGATTTTCATACGAAAAACATTGTTTCGGGTGAACGCTAGCAGTCGTGAAACGCATTTCACGACGATTTCCGGACGGCCGTTCGTAAATCGTCTAGAAATCGTTCGGAAATTGTGAAAATCACTATTTCCAGACGGCTAGCGTCCGGAAATCGTCGTGAAATGTCGTTTCACGATTGCTAGCGTTCACCCTTACGACCTTTGCTATATTGACGCAGTAAATTTTTTATTGCGTTTAGTTAGATAAATTATTATAATGTTTTTTATTAAAGATCACAAAATACAATTTAATGTTTAGGCGACCAACTAATTGGCGCAACATGTTGTGACGCTGCCACTAATTCGTTGCACCAGTTGTGACACGTCGAAACGAAGAAGAAAAATGCACTAATTTGTTGTGATTTTGCTACGAATTAGTGGGAGGCCTTACAGTAAACATTTCGAACTTGATTTCTTCGATTTCGCCCAAACATACGCCAATTTTTTACCAATAGTGGGAGTACTAAAACGCCCCAAAAAATTTTTCCTACCAACACTCCTATGGGGAGATACAGCCCAAAATGTGATTTTGGGGTCAAAATTAGGGTTCAAAGAAATGGTCATAACTTTTTATGGTTAAAAGCATTTTCAATAACTCTTTTTGCATTTATTAGAGGGTGAAAAGACGCAAATTATGGTATATTAACTTTGGCCTTAGACCTTTATTTTTATGGATAAAAACGTCTTACAAAAAT
>JAQGBS010001569.1:0-15333 GCA_034698545.1 Acrobeloides obliquus
AGTACCAAATCCATTCTTGTTGTTTTCTTGACTTGTGTTGCCAAAACCCGATGTAGTACCAAATCCATTCTTGTTGTTTTCTTGACTTGTGTTACCGAAACTCGACGTAGTGCCAAATCCATTCTTGCTATTTTCTTGACTTGTGTTACCGAAACTTGATGTAGTGCCAAATCCATTCTTGTTGTCTTCTTGACTTGTGTTACCGAAACTTGATGTAGTACCAAATCCATTCTTGTTGTTTTCTTGACTTGTGTTGCCAAAACCCGATGTAGTACCAAATCCATTCTTGTTGTCTTCTTGACTTATGTTACCGAAACCCGATGTAGTGCCAAATCCATTCTTGCTGTTTTCTTGACTTGTGTTACCGAAACTTGATGTAGTGCCAAATCCAGATGATGTATTGTCCGTCGAAGCGAAAGCATTTGATCCAAATCCACTCTGACCAAAGCTTGAACCATTTGAATTTTGATTCGAACAGCCAAATCCTGCGCTACCGAAACTCGATGAGTTGTTTTCGGCGGTCGATCCAAACGAATTCCCAAAACTGGAGCCTCCAAATCCATCAGTCGAGCTTCCGAAGTTATCATTTGAAAACCCACCAAAACTGCTACCACCACCTAAAATATTAGAATGTTATTGGATTTTGTGGCTTCATACCACGACCTCTGCCGCCTCTCCCACCAAATCAACCTCTAGATTTTCTAGGCTCGGTATTTTCTGCATCGAAAACCCCCAGAAACGAGTATTTTCATATAAAAACTAATAAATTTTATTTTCGCTTCAATACACTGACCCTGAATCAGGGTCAAGGAAGCATTTTCAAGCTTCGGAAATAAATGCAATCGATTCTCCACATCGAATTACCCCTAATAGGATCATTTTTAGAAAAATAATTTTGAGTCCAAAATTCATGAAAAAATGATAAAGTGTACTTTTTTTGCTCCATCCTGTATAAAGAGTCGTATAATTTTACCTCGTCCTCGACCACCTCTGTCACCAAATCCACCTCTAGGTTTTCTAGGCTCGGTACACTCTCTGCTCATATGGCCATCTTTTCCACAGTTATAACAGCTTCTGTCTCCAGCACGCTCTTTTCTCGGCTCAGTGCATTCTCTAGACATGTGAGCGTCGGAACCACAGTTGAAACAAGCTCTACTGTTGTTTCCACCAAATCCACCTCGGCTATTCGAGTCAGAGTTACCTAAAGAGATATTTTTCAAAACGTCAGAGAACCACAAAAAATCCAAATTTTTATGATTTTTCTTGACTCCACGTTATTCTGAACACCGAGCAATGTCTATGCGATCTGTCGCAAAGGTTACATCTCACATGTAAAATTGGTTTTCGGAAATTCTCGGCTCGCAAGTCGATCTTTTTCATAAGCTCGACTCCGGACTTTTGCGCTCTATAATTGCGCCCCGACATTTATGCCCCAACATTTGCACACCCGACTTGTGCGCCCTTTTCCGTTTTTAAAATTTTCGACCTTTTTTGAAAGATATTTTACAAGCCGGATGCACAAATATCGGGGCGTATATGTCGAGTGCGTAAATTTCGGGGCGCATATGTCGGGGGCGCAAATTTCGGGGCGCAATTATAGAGCGAAAATGTCGGGGCGCATATGTCGGGTGGGCAAATTTCGGGGCGCAATTATTAGCGAGCAAAAAATTCTAACGTTTACCTCTAAAGCCGCCTCTTCCACGGCCACGTCCTCTGTTATTATTATCACCATTGAAACCACTTGATCCAAAATTGTTGCCGCCATCAAAGCTGTTAGATTGTCCAAAGCCATTATTACCGAAACCGCTACTTCCCGAATCTTCATTCCCAAATCCACCAGTGTTCCCGAAGCCTTCTTTTTTCGAGGAACTATCACCGAATCCATTACTGCCAAATCCGCTACTACCGAAACCATTGCCGTTGGTTGTATTGTCATTCGAAGAGAAGCCGGTACACCCAAATCCATTCTTACTACCAAATTCGTTATTATTTGAGGAAAAGCCAGAATTTCCAAAGCTGATATTCGAATTGGACGAGAACTCGGTGGACTGGGTTGTGCCAAAAGAATTTCCGAATGAGGAGCCACCGAAGCCATCATTGTTGTTTTGATTCGTGCGATCGCCTAAAAAGATGATAACAGAATATAAACTTTGCATATTACCAAAATTATTGTTCCGGCCTCTACCTCCTCCTCTATCACCAAATCCGCCTCGACTATCACCTCGACCTCCTCGGCCACGTCCTCTTCCTCTTTCACTATTGAATCCATTTGATCCAAATCCATTGTTGCTGTTAGAGTCGGACCCAAAACCGGAACTGCCGAAGGCATCGGTATTTCCGAATCCAACATTATTAGATGTATCTCCTCCAAAATCGTTTTGTTGATTCTGGCCAAATCCACTAGTGCCGAAGCCTCCGCTGCTGCTCCCAAATCCATCTTGTCCAGAATTGAGTTGATTTCCATTGAAGCTATCCGTGCCACCAAATCCACTACTTCCAAAACCATTTCCTGGATCAGCGCTGTTGTTGTTGGTGTTATTGGCCGAACCGCTATTGAAGCTATTGCTTCCAAAACCAGAGCTGTATTCGTGTTTGTTATCATTCACATTGCCAAACCTATTTCCATCATTGCCAAAATTTTGATTTTCTTTATTAAAGCCAGAGCTTTGAAATCCACCGCCTAAAAATACAGGGTGTTTCAAGCATGAGTAGTTCCCCGATAAGAAAGCTCGATCATCTCAAAAACGTAAAACTCTTTGAATTTTCAAAGTGGTCTGAGTATTGAAACGAAAATTTGAATTTGAATTCCTTAAGAAATTTTTGACACCCTGTAGATAAGGATTTTCTTACCAAAATTTCCACGTCCTCGTTGACCTCCAAAATTCCCACGGCCACGATAATCTCCTTAAAAGGTTGATTATTTACAGTTGGTATTTTTCTCGCGAAAAGGCGGCCTTGCGAAAAATTTTTGGCCTTAAGTTTTTATACCACCCCATCCTTCGGTACCCCGTGAGGTCAAAATTGAAAAATTCTTTTGGATTCGTATTCCCCATATCCGAAAACCTTGAGTACAAAAATTAGCCGATTTGGAGCCATTTGTGACAAATTGATTTTTTATTTCCTATTTTTTTGCATTACCTCGACCTCCTCGACTTCCATTTCCACGACCTCGATTATTGGAGTCGCCATTGGCTCCAAAAGAATTATTTCCAAAACAAGTTGAGTTATTATTGTTGGCACTACTACCAAATCCACTCGTACCAAAACTATTCGAACCAAAACCGCCATCCGAATTGGCTGTGTTGTCGGAAGAAGAAGACCCAGTTTGGCCGAAGCTGGAGCTACCAAAGCCACTGTTTGATTTGATCTCATGTGAGGAATTCGAAGAAGAATGATCACGTCCAAAACTGTTTTGGTTGTTCGGCTCGGAGAAGCTTCCATTAAAATTGCCTAAATTTTTTAGGAAAAAATATTTAGTGTTCGATTAATGATGTTCAAGTGAAAATGATAAAACGGTGTGCCTGACTGGGACCGGCCACGGGGGCCGGCCTCTTTCGGACCCTGCTCCGAGCTTTTGGCAACGCCACTTTGTTTAAACTTTTGGCGTTGTCAAAAGCTCATCTTGCGTTGCCAAAAGCTCGTTTTGCGTTTCCAAATGCTCGTTACCAAAAGCTCTAGTACCATGAAAACGATTTGGTTAAGTTCAATACTGCTGTTCCTAATAACGTTAACACACCATGTGATAACGTTATCACTAGTTGATAAAGTTATCACCCTGAGTTGCTCAATATACCTCCAGTAACGCCGAAACCATTCGAAGTATTATTATTGTTGATGGGCTTAAATGAATTCGGTTGATTTCGACTGTTCTCTGAATTGCTATTATTTGATATTGCTGGTTGTGGTTGTTGCATATTTGGCTTATCGATTTTTCCATTTCCATTATGAACTACATGGATATCTTTAGTCATATAATAGTCTTGTAGTGAGAAAAAGGTGTTTCCTAATTGATCATTGCCTGAATGGCCATTCTCACCTGAGACGACAGCACTGTGTCGTTTTCGAATAGTTTGAGGGCCAGTCGATTCTCGACGACTTTCTAAATTCGAAATAATACATGTTTTGGGCACGAATCTACTCTACCATAGATTAGATTCTGAAGTTTAAAGTGAGAATAACTTTTCAGGGTCATCGAATTTTCGAATGTGGTCTTTTACATTTTTATGTATCTTATTGTGAGCTATCACTTTGCTGAAATCGCATTAGAAAATTCGATGACCCTGAAAAGTTATTCTCACTTGAAATTTCGAAACGTATAGATTGGATCTAATCTACGTGTAGAGTAGATTCGTTCCTAGTGCCATGTTTTTGTGTAAATTCTTAACTATAGAATTGTACCTGGCTTATCTGATGCCGTATATGATGGGGGAGAAAATTGAGGATCATCATGAGGCAGTGGATGATGTGCACGAATCGGAGATGGTGCACGGTAATGTTTCGATGCTGTTTCTGCCTTCAATCGACGCAATTCGCACTAAAAGTTGATTTGTTTTGCAATTAAAAAAAGCATTAAGAAGATTATACATATAAATAATTTGAAACTTGAAGATGAATCCCATTTGAATTCTCCTTCCTTAGATCATAGCGCCATTTCCGAGGGTCTTCCAAACAGCGTACATTGTACTAAAAATGTTGGGTACTACTAAGGATTATCCCCCTTAAAAGTGAGCGCGCATTCCCAAAGCGTGAAAACGCTTCCCTGATCCTGATTCAGGGAAGAGATGAATCAGGATCAGGGAAGCGTTTTCACGCTTCAGGAATGCGCGCACTCGATTCCCCGCATAAAATTACCTCTAGACAGCCTGTTTTCCGGCTAAAATTCGAATAATTTACATTTTCGCTTCAATATACACATCTCTTCCCTGAATCAGGGAAGCGTTTTTCACGCTTCAGAAATGTGCACATTCGATTCCCCGCATAAAATTACTCCTAGGCAAAATTTTTTATCCGTTTTTGGACAAAGCTAAAATAATTGGCTCTGAGCAGGATCGAACCCGCAGGCCCAACGTTGCTTAACTTGCCAGATCGGACGGGATCGCTCCTTACTCACTTTTAAGAAAGTTTTGAATTATGGATTTGAATGGGGTTTAAGTATGTGACTCTTTAGGGCCAAATTTTTAACAAGAATCACATGCTTATGAAGTATATAAAACCGCATTTCGCTTCAATTCACATGCTTTCCCTGAATCAGGGAACCATTTTTTCGCTTCGAAAATGTCAAATTCAGTTTCCCCTTATGTTTTTACCCTTAGAGGGGTCATTTCCAGAAAAAAAAATTTTGAAAATTTTTTCATGTAGGTGGCCCTCCTGCCCTTATTGTGTAGTAGCTCCAAAATTCTATTTTTACCTGTGGCTCCTGAACACAAATACCGTTAACTCGAACCACTAATCCATTTTCTTTAGTTTCGACAACTTTCCAATCTCCAAATTCAGGAAACGAGAAAGCTTGCATTTTTCCAACTTTTATCCAAAATTATCCGTCTCACTTGTTAGTCTAAAAAACTTTTAAAATGTTGTTTTGAAAATACATATGGTAGTAGGATTTTTAGAGACACACTTTTCGAAACACACATGGTGGCGCGATTCTTGGGAAAAGTGAATGTAGACCGCAGGAAAGGGTCGAATCGGCCAGCACGAATTTTTGACATCTTTCGACCCCCCCCCCCCTATCGGATATAGTCGATTTTGGCTTTTCGAAAAAAATCAAAAAATGATCAAAAATTCCCTCAAGGGCTAAAATATGTCAATTTAGAAAAGGTCTCCAAATCGGCTGATTTTTTATACTCAGGGGGGTTCGACATGGAGAACTCGAATCTGAAATAATTTTTCTCCGACTTGTTAAGTCTGAATCAAGATAACTCACAAACACCACTGAAAATGATATTCATAACATTGATTTGATTGCGAAAACTTATCAGATTAAAATATAGCTTCAGGAAATAATGTGAATGGCAAACTTTTTTTATCGCGAAAACACCTGAAGCGACATCTTTTTGCAAACAGCGTTTGCTTTTATCACTAAATCAAACTTAAATCGATGAAAAAAGTGAAGATGAGAAGCAACCAAAAAAACAACACTGTTCTTTGTTAGGAATGCCGCGCTATTCCGCCTTTATGTGATCAAGAAAATGGAGCGATGTTTATGCCAGACCCTTCTCCTCCTTGTTCCATGTGTTATGAATAGGTGAAAAAGTTTGAAGTCGATATTTTTTATGCTTAAAACACCTAAAAATCGTGTTCCTCGCCTAGAAAAACCCGCCTGAGGTTAAAATAACAGAATATAGCCGAAAATTTGAAGGAGTATTCCCGTGTTAACTATGTAATCTTTTTGGTTATTATTATAACTGTTTTTTTATAACTTTATAATCAAATCTGATGTACAGTCACAATTTTGGGCAGCATATAAAATACATAACATTGAAATTTTTCATAAAGCAAAAAATAAAATTAAACAAAAATGGCAAAAATATAAAATATTTATATAATAAAGCTAAATATCGTCCTTGCTTTGACGCTTTCCACCGACAACTTTCTTTAAATCATCCACAAACTCTTCGCGGTTTTTTAGCTCCGAATAGTTCTCGGTCGTACGCAAGTCTCCAACGATCTGACGAGTCTTGCCAAAGTACACATCATTTAGCATGGAACGCATTTTACTTTCGAGCTCCTTAAAGGAATATATGAAAACTTTATATGAAACTTGATAGGCACATATTACCCTTTTCATGTCTAGATTTATTTAAAGTGTCGGCTACTTGTCGAAATGGCAAGTCGAGCATGAGTTATCTTGAACAATGAGGGTTCGTAATTTTGATTAGCGAATCAAAAAAGTTGTTAAATCAAGCCCCCTTAAAATTACATGGAAAAATTTGGTCTATCATTATTTTTCAATGTTGACCTCAAAGGAACCCTATACAGATATATCTAGGGGTACCTCCATCTGTATAGGACTCCCTTGAGAAAAATAATGATAAGAAAAAATTTTCATGTAATTTTAAGAGGGTTTGCTTTAACTTTTTCTGATTCGCTGCTTTACAAAATTTCGAACCCCGGGGATCGAACCTTCATCGTTCAAGATAGCTTTTGCGCGACTTGCTACTTCGCCAAATAGCCGACACTTTAAATAAATCTAGCCATGAAAATGGTAATAAATAGAACCCAGAAGAGGGGTGGGGCAAACCCAAACTATTGTTTTCAATCAGTTTTTTAATCGAATTTGATGGGCCTTTTTGAAAACAATTTTATACAGCTGAAAGAAATATTTTTCAGATTAATACCCCTCACAATGTGACTGCTTTCCATGCGTTAAAAAATGAACTTACTTCAATCATTTTTCCAATATTCACAAGATGTGGATTTTGTTCATTCACTGGACAATCTTGTTCAACCTATAATAACAACATCATCATTTATACCAGAAATTTTATGGAGAACAACATTGTAGAACATCATCCCCAAAAAAATCATTAAAGGGACCAAAAATTCAATTTTTGATCAAAATTCATGAAAATTTGTATAAAATGTCCGTGAATTTTTTCTTATACACTCAAAATTCATTGCCATATTGAATTTTGAATAATTTAAATGTAAAAAAATTTGGGAGCCACTACACAATAGAGGGCACCACCCACGTGAAAATTTTTTCTGGAAATGACACTTCTAGGGATAAAAACATGTGGGGAATCCGAATTTGAGTCATTTCCAGAGAAAAAAATTTTGAAAATTTTTCACGTGGGTGCCCCCCTCCTATTGTGTAGTAGCTCCGTTTTTGTCAACAAAATAGATTTAAATCTCCAACTTTAAATCATCACAATAAACTAAATTACCTGTCTAGTTAAAGATCCACCAATATTCATAGTTCCAGTCGAATCATTATCAGTTTGAAGCCATAGCATAATAGTACTTGTTAGCTTGTAATGAGATTGTCGCGGAGTCTAAATATTTCATATAGAGAACAGAGGGGTGCACCTCCGGTGCTCGCGACATCTCCAAAAGCTCCAAGTGGCATTTCATATTTTTTCAAAAAATGTTAAAATCTTTACATTTTGGCATCCCTGTGTGGTCGTGGGAATTTTTTGAGAATGACACCCTTTTTGAACAAATGGACATTTGGTTCCATGTTATCATTTGCTTCACAAATTTTGCCCACATTCAAAATTCACATATTTCACAACGTAGACAAAATTCGAGGAGTCATGTATAACGTAGACCAAATGTCCACTTGATCAAAATTCAATTTTTTGACCAAAGTTGGCTCCTTTTTGAGGGAGTACCCCCCATAAAAGTGGTGTCAATCGTCTTCCCTCGTCGTCCCCTACAGCGTTATGTGTTTAAATCGAAGGTTCCCCGAGATTGCCTGGACAAACAAACAGACATTACATGTTTATATGTAGGGTTAAAAAAAGCGCTACCTTTTCTCGGATTTCGATGACATGAATAGAGTCCCAGCAGCCTTTGATTGCACGAGAACCATCGCTGTTCTTTTTAATCAGCACAACGCCCGCAAATCCATATTCCAAATCCCAAAAATAGACACTTGAGACTCCTCCTTCAAAATACCTAAAAAAAGCTGAATGAACAACTCGAAAGAATGAAACTAACATGTCTCGATACGCTTCAAACGCAGCGTTAGCATCAATTTCCAATTTTCTTAATTTATCTGAAGGTGTGGCGCCGTCTTCCAATGGCGGATCATAAGTGTTTGACCATGGAGACCTAAGTTTTTAATTCGGAAAATCAACAAAGATAAACGTCCTCCAAGTAACGTATTCAGGTTTTTTATTTCGGAGGGGAAACCCCAAAAGCCTCATTTTTCAATGAAAATTTCCCATTTTTTTCAGAAAATTTTCAATTTTGGAGAGTTGCCCTTTTGCTCCCCCTCCCCTCGATACGCTATTGAGTCCTCCCCCATCACAATTAAAATTCCGATTAGGTTGAATAAAAAATGCAAGTTCCCTAAACTTTTTTACCTATACGAGTCACCATCCCTATTATAATCGCATAACAAATATTCTCGACCAGTTTCCTTATCTTTCGCCACTTTCAACGGCTGATCAACCGAGCTGAGCAAGTCTTCACAAAGTTGAGGTGCAAGATCAATAAGGTCAGTCAAATGCTTTTCACATTGTTGTGGCGGCAAGCGCCGCATTAAATCCAAACCACAATCTAACTGAGTTTCACCCTAAAATACATATATTAAAAAGAGGATTAAAAGAAAAAAACTAACCATTATTAAGACGTATGGGAAAATGGAAAATTCGATTTCTAAACGATTTATTTAATCAAAATTGATTTAAAATATGTGATAAGATACAAAAGAACCAATAAAAATTGGGTACAGGGGAAAATAAAAGTCCTGACTCAGATGGACAAAAGTCCTAACCCAATGGAACAAAAGTTTCGACATTTCAAATACGTATTTTCTCGACAATTCTAGACGAGAAAACACATTTTCAGTGTTTTTGACAATGTCAGGACTTTTATCTCCTCCTATACTACTTCGCTGCCCCAAGTGACAGAGTACTGGAAATGAGAAAAAATTTTTAATTTTTTTTTCAAAAAAGACCCTATAGGGGTATTTTTATGCGGAGATTGATTGCGCGCATTCCCAAAGCTTGAAAATGCTTCCTTCACCATGAACTATTAAAATTTATAGAGAAATCCCCTTGTTTTCAAGCGTTTAAGGGGATTTTTTTCATAAATTTCCCTAGTTCATGATGAAGGAAGCATTTTCAAGCTTTGAGAATGCGCGCAATCAATTTCCGACATAAAATACCCCTACAGGGTCTTTTTTCCGGTTCCAGTACCCTGTCACTTGGAGCAACTTTCAAATAATCCAAAGTAGTACGAAAATTGTATTTAGTTTAAAACATTTATACGCTTTCTTGAGATAATATAAGTGCGATGAATCAATATGTGGGTGGAACATTGTTTAATTTTCAAATTATTCGCTTCATTTTACAAAACAATACAAAACTGAAATAACGTTACTAAATAAAGCTCTGGGATTTTAAGTTAACAGCGGTCAACATATGAGCTAATTCTAAATGACTGTCTATAGTCTGTTACACGAGTCATAAAAAAATCTTCAGCTCCATAGTACAGTGGATGAGTAAGCTGTCCGTCAGATCTGACAAGTTAAGAAACGTTGATCTCACAGGCAGATTTGTAATTATAGGGGAGGAACCTGAGAAATCTTTCCCTCAAACTTGGAAAAATGTTAAATTTCCAGGAATGGAAATTTTCCAAAACTCCCCCTCCAAACCTGAATTTTCTAACCCTCCCCCCAAATTTGAACCAAAATTATGATAATGCTCGATACCGCTAGACTAAAACTTTTGATCGTCAAAAAAATTTTTGATTTTCATTAGCAAAATTTTTTTGCCCTTCTAAAATAAAAAAGCAAACCAAAGTTTTACTTCATCGGTATCAATAAAAATTTCTTGCTCAGGAAAAAACCATAAGGTAGGATGTTTTTTCAGTCCTTTGAGCCAAGATGGGAAGTGCACCTGCACCCCTTTGGTTACGCCACTGAATACCGTTTGAAAGTAGACTCCGTAGAATAGCTCTGCACACCAGTACGAAAACCCCGCCTCGTAAATTAGCTACTCTTCTTTAACATAAGAAAAAAATTTAAAACAACACGTATATAACAATTACTAATAAAATACAATAAAGTTAAAAACGAGTATTCATACAACTTCGTTGATTTCGTTGTCTTGCGACGTAGTTTTAAACGCGGTTGGCACTTTGGAAGTGAGATCAATGAGGATTCCTGAATACAAAATTATATGAAACATTAAAAAGGAAACAACTTACGTGAGGTCAAATGAACGTCTCGTTTGATACATTCCACCATTTCCATGATGACCTAAAATAGAAGCTAATATAAGTAAAAATTATTATAACATTGTTTTTATAAACAGAAAAGAATAATTAAGCGTTTTCATGCTTTAGGAATGCAAAATTCGAATTCCCCACATAAAATTACCCCTAAAGGATCATTTCTCGCAAAAAATTTTTATTTAATTTTTAGAAACAAATTCACGTTCGGTGTGACGCTTCAACTATAAATTTTTTGTAATAATACTAACGGAAATAAAGTAATAACATCGAGATTGGTATAAATCTTAACTTTATACTTTTATATAAACCTGTAATTCAGCTTGAAACAATTAAATCAAAAACGTACCGATTCGTCAATATTTTTTCCAGGAATAGCTGCTTTTCCGGTAGTAAAATCAGATACAATAACGGGTTTCAAACAATAGGAATGGCAAATAGATGGAAAATACTGAGGTGGTGTAAATTGGCGGTCGAAGTGAATTGGAAACATCAACACACGGATATGATGTAGACTATTCATACAAGGCTTAAGAGTGAGCGGATGACCAGCTGGATCCAAAGCGCGCATTAAAATATTTTCGACAATATTATCAGCTTGGCGAAGTGAATAAAGAGTTCCTTCATTGGCAACTGTTTTCGTGATCTCTCGAATGGGCTGTTTAATAGCACCGCCAAAAGCAAATACGACCCTAATAATAGTATTTATGAACACAAATGAAATTATAATTTTGAGAAGACAATCGATACACAAAATCAATCTAATTACTTGTAGAGAATTCAACACCTCCAAGAAGAATTACCGAAAATGTATAAAAAAACTTACCGACTAATGTTATTGCATCGGTTAAAAATATTTTCCGAAATTTTTTCAAGTACACTCCATGGAATCTTCAGTGAATCCGTGGATAAAGCAACTACATATTTTCGTTGAGCATCTAAAAAATAATAAATTCTATAGCAAAAATTAAAAAACAAATTTTTCTAACCATGGAAAATCAAGGGATTCGAGTAAAATTTGTGACCTCCCCCACAATATTTTTTGCTCTTCCTAGAGACTTCTAAATTACTAGTTCAGTACAAATTATGACCTTGTATATCCTCAATTTTGATTGGCAGTAAAGTACTCAAAATGGAAGTTTTAAATTCCTGGTTGAATTCGGCGACAATTTTATCCAAATAATGTTCGGTAGATTGAAAAGATTCATCAATGAATGGCTCAGTAGCACAAATAATTCGATCAAATGAGTCAAGGCCAGGAGGCTGCCTAAAGAATGATTAAGTAAAAAAATGATTTGCAAGCGTCTTGCGCCTAAATTTTTTACGCTATCGTCAACTCATGCGTCTTGACGTATATACTGGGGCAAGGGAGAGGAGCTTCCTCCCCCCCCCTTCCTTATCGGCCCAAAATTAGAGGAGATCTCGTCGTTGATCGGCCGAAGACCAGCAGATGAGGATCTTCTCACCAAAAAGAAAAAATATTTGAGATCCCCTAAGCAATTTTTAGTCATTTTTCCTCATTTCCTCAGCATTTTTAGCTTAAAAAAGCACATTTACCAAAAAAATTTCGCTGTTTTCCTGGATTCCAATCAATTTTTCACATGGCGACCTTTTTTTCTTCAAGGATCTCCTCACATAGAGATCGCCAAGGATTTTCTCACATGGAGCTCCCTCCCTTTGCCCATGTATGGTTGACGTATATAAAATGCAACCTCCCAAGCAAAAAATTTAGCGTCAAAATGGAAAAAATCCTTTAATGCTAAATTTAAAAAAACGGCTTGACACTTATGCAAGAAGCAAATAGTGACTTACTTGAATAAGAATTCCCCAAGGTTTTTTCGTTCTTCTACATACTTTCCTTCAGATACATCCAGACTGCATTGTATTGGAGACATTGTTGGAACTTCTAAAAATTCAATTTTGAATAGTTTATATAAGAATCTTTTTCAAAAATAAGGACGTTTCTTATTAATAAGGATATTTAAAAAAATAAAATTTGGTCTCGCAAAATAAAGACAAATCTTATAAGGACACTTGGCATCCCTGATTTACCTGCTGTAGTTACTGCAAGCCTTTCATCATCATTCGAAATCGTTACTTGTCCCTAAAATCTAACAATTTTTGATCAAAAATGGACATTTCTTGATGAAAAAATTTTTGGGAGAGAAACACTAAGAGGAGATCATTAGAATAGATTTCATTTTTTTAGCGACAAGAAGCCAATTGCCCCCCCAGCCTCACTTAAATCGGACCTGATACTCATCACCAAAATGTTGTAATAAAGTAACTCTTACCAGTTCTGTTTTTTTTATCTCATCCGGCAGTACTTCAGAAGTATTTTCAATTTCTTTTTCAGTTTTCTCTTCTGTTTTCTCATTCAAGAAAATGTCATCAAGAATTTCGTCGTTTACGAACATATCCAAATCTAAAATTCATAGTACTAACAAATATTCAAAACGTGAAATAAATCAGTGCATCGAAATTACATGCAAAATAAATGCAAAAGCGCATGTGATTCAAAACTAAGAAAATTAAAAAAATTTTTAGTAGTACACCAAGCCCCGTAGCGTAGCCAGGAGTGCGGCCGCACCCCCGAGATAGAAAAATTTCTTCATAAAAATGAAAAAATAAGGAAAAATTTCATTGAAAAAATGAGGTTTTTGGGTTTCGCACTCCCCGAAATCGAAAAAATCAAAATCCTGGATACGCTACTGACCGAGCCCATCACTTTGGTCCCTGTGAGGGTCACCACAAATGCTTACAAATATTCGACTGTGTCGAGATGCGTACAAATTGGGTTTCGTTCGGGACGATTATGGTTGTACGGACATGGGGACGATTATGGTTGCCTGGTCAAAAATCAATTTTGATGATCGACCACGGAAACGATTGTCTTATGCGACTATATTTTAAGGATCTAAAAAAATAACTAGTCGAAGCTGCAGCGGCCAGTTATAGGCGACGTTAGGGTGTGTCCCCTCCCGAAATCCGAAAATTTTTTTCTAATGGTCCCCCTTATGCAGTGGCGTAACTAGCCTCTTCATACGGGTGTAGCAATTTTGAAGGGAGTGGGGCGAAAAATCCCCTTGGTCCCCCAAGTAATTGGGGAACCAACTCATGTCTGGATACGAAAGTTTTTGCATATTCACTCGGGACGAAGCTGTATGCAAGCCGTATCGGGGCGAAGCCTTACTCGAGGCGAAGAGTCATCATCCGGAGCCGCCGTCTCCAATCCCTAAATTTTTTCAAAACAAGTGCAAAAAATAGTAGAAACTATAGTGAAAATATTAGTTACTGCTTGCATCTTTTGACCGAGATAAGAAACTTTAAAAATATATGTCGGAGATCGAACCTTGATCATCTACAGCAATAGTCTGTCGTGCTAACCACTACACCACACGGCCTTCTTGATGAAAGCTTTCGAATCTAACCTATAAGCTTTTCCTGTCAAATAACAAATTGATGATTGTAGAATATAATTTTTGCAATTTATTTTTAAATTTTATCAATATTTTATTTTTTATATATTTGCATTATTAGGTTGTTCAATAATCTTGTATCCTTCATTTCGTCACATGAGGTGCTCCAGAAATCCGTTTTCGATAAAAAAAAGTTTTCATATTAGGTAAGAGTGTATGCTAAATACGATCCAATCAGTCTTTTTGTGCGAAACTCATGTTTTCGTGTAAATATACAGACTCTTTAAAAAGTTGTGCTTTTCAAGGATGAAACCTTATTTTAAATGTGTGATATTTGATTATAGAAGTCGATTTTTTACGAAATTCGACTTTCCTAACGTTTTCTAGTTGCTGAACAAGAAACTGTGGTTATTTTTAGAAATTTATTATTCTTAAGGGTGCGCACTAGCGGTACTAGAGCCTTTGACAACGACAAACTCGTTGCCAAAAGCTCTAGTACCGCACTAGCCGCTGTGTCGCTCCACTACGGCACAACTCTAGCCGTTGTGCCGGCACAACTCCTGTGTTAGACAATTTTTCACTTAGCGACCTTTTTTTGACACAAGGATCTCCTCACTCGAAGCTCCCTTCCTCCCTCCTTGCCCATGTATATCCCTTATGATTTTTTTCAAAATTTTTTTTGTGGGTCCAAAATTCAGCTCTTCTTACTGGCCTGATATCCTCCCTTGTAAGTTAACAAAGGTTTGATGGCTAGTAACGCTAAAAGAATATTTTAAAAGCTTTAAAGGGGGGGGGGTGTACTTTATAGCCGGATCTCGAAAAAAAATTTATTTTTACAAAAATGACCCTAGTAGGGGTAAAATCATGCGAAAAATCGATTGCGCGCATCGAAAAATTCTGAAAAAATTTTTTAGGGGTCAAAAAATTGAAAAAATTGCGTCAAAATTAGAGGTTATAAGTTTTAACCCCAACAAAATCATTTTTAGGGGTAATTTTGTGCGAGGAATCGATT
>JAQGBS010001570.1:0-15333 GCA_034698545.1 Acrobeloides obliquus
AAGCCTACGAATTTAAAATTCCATTAATTTCGGAAAACTTTGAATTCCTGATGAATGACGGATTCTTGCTTTTAGGGTATGAAAAATTTTTTGTCCTTTTGTTGTTGAGCTCATAAGGATTTTGTGTGATTATACTCTTAGACCATCCTACTCTTATAGACTATCCTCTTATACTCTTATAGTCCATGCTTCTATCATTTAATACATGAAGTTAGTTGAGGTGTTAACACGCGAATACTCCTTCAAATTTCCTGTATATTCTGTTATTTTAAGCTATTCTTAGCAACATTCAAAAAAATTTTTTTGAAAAAAAGTTGTTATTTATAAAAAGAAAAAAATTCGTGTTAAATTATAAGCAAAATTAAAAATCACGATTTTTTATCGTGAACTTGGCTCAGTGGTAGTGCTCTAAGATTCGAGTCTAAGGGTCTCGAGTTCGAATCCCACCTGAGTCGATTTGATTTTGCCTGATGAAAAAAAGCTGATATATTCCATGGTTAGACAACTTTTTTTTTGAGAATACGAGGGAATTTTTAAATTTTGACCTTTGTCAGGTGCCCTTCTGGATGGAGCATCCATTTTTCACAAAAAACTCCCAGATCCCCCCCCCCCCTATCCAACGTGTGGTCGACCATCAAAATCGGATTTATGGTTGTGGAGATATGAATTTTTAGAAGTTGCTATATTCATCTTGAGCGCCCTCCATGCTCTATATTCATCTTGAGCGCTCTATATGCTTCTGTATAACAAACTTTGAGATAATTAAATCGCGTGCGAAAAAGTTTTTCTCTTAATTCTAATAAGTCAATCAGGAATAATTGCCTATTTGTAGAGAAGAAGAATGCATGCGCAAATGTTGCATCGCCGATTGAGTCTTATTTCCGACACAATTGTAAAGGTAATTTTTTGATTTTTAAAAATTACAGGGTGAACTTGAAAAAATCGGAATTTTGCCGTTTTTTGACGAAAAAATTGCGAAATTTTTTCCAAAAAGTGATCTATTAGGGATAATTTTATACGAGAAAAATTGATTGAGCGCATTCAAAAATTCTGAAAATTTTAACTTAGCCATAAATCGTCATTTTTTCGATTTTTTTCTTCAAATTTTTTCGCCAAAAAACGGCAAAATTCTGGTTTTTTCAAGTCCACCCTGTATACAACTTGACCCTATACAACTTCTACAGAGTGGCGCACAAAAAACAGGACACTTAAAAAATTTTAAATATTCAAAATGACCTTAAAAGTCTCACTAAGCCTAAGCCTTGCCTAAGCCTAAGCTTAGTGAGACTTTTAAGGAGGCCATTTTGAATGATTATTGCGGTTGTTTTTTGCTAAATAAACTACAGTCAACTCTCCATATAGTGACACCCTTAGGGGTTCGTTAAATCGAATTGGGTGGGGGTGTCGTTAAATCGAGATGTCACTATATGGAGAGTTGACTGAATATTTAAAATTTGTTTAAGTGTCCGGTTTTTTGTGCGCCACCCTGTAATGACCCTATACAACTTCTATCTTCAGAAAGCTTCGATCTCGGGACCACCTGAACGCAAATTCTCACAACATGAACAAGATTGTGCTATGCATTTTTTGCATAGAAGAAAAAGCTCAGATTCAACAGTTGGTGAGAGCATTTTTTAGTCAACGTTCAATGTTTTTTTTGAAAAAATTTGAATTCAATTTCTTTCAAAAATTCAATTTTTTATGAGAGCCGATAGTAGCTCCGAAAATTTTAGTCTTTGGCTCGATACAACCCGATTTGTACAGAAGACGAGGCTCCATTATAAATGTTCGGAGTGTGAAAGAAAAGACCCGCATTGGTAGAATTCAACTCAAGCTCAGCTATGACTTCAGTAAATCAGATCTAATGGTTTCTCTACTCGAAGTTTCTATAAAGGCCCCGGTTGAAGAGTGCCAATTCGTATTTTCACTCGATCCAACGCAACGGAAAGAATCTTGTCGTATTATTCCTGGACGAATTTTTCATAAGGAATGCTTCAAATTTCCTATAACGTATGATGAGTTGATGGAGAAGACGTTGAGCATCGAGTTGACTAGTATTCGGAATAATGGTATGCTTTTTAGACTTAATGTGTACCAGCCAACTAGAAAAAAGTTGCTATACAGCAGGGGGCTCTAGGATTGTTCGAAACGGGCATTTCAAAACGGAAAAAAATATATAAAAACTAGATTTTTGTCAATAAATTTAACATTTACTGAAAAAAGCAGTTACACTCAAATTGTTTTGCAAGTTGTATTAGTTTGCAATACTGCGATGGTAAAAAATTCAGCATATAATGCTCATCTCAGTTTTCCTCGAATGTGCTACTATGTGGACTTGTTGAATGCGCTTGGGCCTGTCCAATCTTGTGCTGAAGCGAAGATCTTGTTAGCTTCAACATTCTCTTCCAACTCGATCAATCTTCTTAGCTCAAGAAGATTGATCGAGGCTGGAAGAGAATGTTGAAAATTTGCAAGTTGTATTAGTTTGCAATACTGCGACGGTAAAAAATTCAGCATATAATGTTCATCTCAGTTTTCCTCGAGTGAACTACTATATGGACTTGTTGAATGCGTTTGGGCCTGTCCAATCTTGTGCTGAAGCGAAGATCTTGTTAGCTTCAACATTCTCTTCCAACCTCGATCAATCTTCTTGAGCTAAGAAGATTGATCGAGGTCAGAAGAGAATGTTGAAAATTTGCAAGTTGTATTAGTTTGCAATACTGCGACGGTAAAAAAATTCAGCATATAATGCTCATCTCAGTTTTCCTCGAGTGTACTACTATGTGGACTTGTTGAATGCGCTTGGGCCTGTCCAATCTTGTGCTTCATTGTGCCCAAAGTTCGTATGCGAAAAATCATAGAGCCATTAGCAACTCAGAATTTACTGTAAAAACAAAAAAATGCTGCTCCGTTTTTCGTGAACTTTTCGATTCAACAAAAAGCAACCTTTACCCAAGAGGACTGATCCTTTAAGTTTAGGTTCGAGTATAATGCGTTATGGCAAGGCAGACTTAACATTGTCCACATTTCGACCCGCAGATGATGTCCTAATTTGGGTAGATTTGGAGTTTATCAATGATGTAAGTTTTCATATATGCAGTTTTTTAAATGTTGCTAATCACGTCTGACCGAATTGATCTTAAAAATATTTTCATGATTTTTGAATAAGTCTGTGTATTGAAGCGAAAATTTAAATTTTGGATCACCCTGTACCATGAAATTTAGGTCGCAAGTTCGGGTGAATTAAATTTACGCCTTCAATATCTCAACTCGGCTCATCGCCTCTCCCTTATGATACATCAAGCTACAAACATCACACGCCCAGAAGGCTTACCAAGTATTTACTTTTCACAAATTATTTTTAATCCGGAAGTACTTTTAATTTAAGACACGTATGTCCGTGCCGTGCTGTCAAGACGTGAGAAAATCCTAAAAAAGAGGAAAACATCGAAAAAATGCAGCACATGCTCGCCGGTTTGGAATGAAGTGCTCACGTTTAATGCCGACCCTAAGTCCATTTCATCGTAAGTGATTCGAAATGCAAAAATGGTGTGATATCAGCAAGTTGTGTGTTATTCATGATTTCAGTATCTTGTATTATTCATGTTATTCATGAAAGAAATAAATAACACACCGATTTCACATGTCTGCATTTTGCATCCATTTTCTTGGTATTGAAGTTAGGCTGCCAAAATTAGAAATTTATCTCTTAAAAAGGAATGCAAACATTTCCAATTTTAGATGTCAACTCGAAATTCGTGTTGTTGACTGCGACCGATTTGGAAACAAGCGAACTCTTGGCAGGGTATGAATGATTTGGAAATTGGAGTTTTAGTATATTTTTGTTGTTCTTTTAGGTGATTTTTGGAGATGAATCAAGCCCAAATTCCGTGAATAAACTTTGGCGAGATTCAATAGATGGCCGAGAAACTCTACCCCAATGGGTCTCTCTTATACCCATTGCAATTGATGCTAGCAAGAAATAAACTCTTTTTTGCATTTTTTGTATCTTTCACTTTGTAATAAATTTGTATAAAAAAGTTTGATACTAAGCATCAGCTGCCGAAAATGACACATAATTTACGAAGCGCAATGTTTACTAAAAATTCAAGATCTAGGGGAAAAATTTCGAGAGTTTTGCAAATCTCGCATTAGAAATAAGCCGTCCTAAAAATCTTTAATATTTTTTTCATAATTCTTTTGTTGAAATAACTAAAAAATTGAGCTCATAACAACAAAAGAGAGAACAAGTAAAATTAGGTAGCATAGCTCAGTTGGATAGAATACTTTTCTTTAAACTAAATGCTAAAATGTTCAGGGTTCGAGTCCCGTCTGGATAGAGTACTTTTTTGAAAATTCATAAAAAATTGAAAAATTCGTCAAAAGTTGAAAAATTCATAAAAAATTAAAAATTCATAAAAAAATTGAAAAATTCGTCAAAATTGAAAAAATTCAATTTTTGAGCAAAAATTCGACATTGAGCAAAAAATTCGATTTTTGAGGAAAAAATTCAATTTTGAGAAAAATTTCGAATTTTTAGAAAAATTCAATTTTTGAGCAAAATTTGATTTTTGATCAAATTCGATTTTGAGCAAAAATTCAATTTTTGAGAAAAAAATTCAATTTTGAGAAAAATTTCGATTTTTTAGAAAAATTCAATTTTTAAGCAAAATTTGATTTTTGAGAAAAAAAATTAAAATTTTGAGCAAACATTTCGATTTTTGAGCAAAAAAAATTTAATTTTGAGCACAATTCGATTTTGAACAAAAATTTCGATTTTTCATCAAAAATTGGAAAATTCGTCAAAAATTGAAAAAATTCAAATTTTGAGCAAAAATTTGATTTTTGAGCAAAATTTGATTTTTGATCAAATTCGATTTTGAGCAAAAATCGATTTGTGAGGAAAAAATTCAATTTTGAGAAAAATTTCGATTTTTTAGAAAAATTCAATTTTTGAACAAAATTTGATTTTTGAGAAAAAAATTTAAATTTTGAGCAAAAATTTCGATTTTTGAGGAAAAAAAATTCAATTTTGAGAAAGATTTCGATTTTTTAGAAAAGTTCAATTTTTGAGATAAAATTCAATTTTTTCATAAAAATATGTTTTTTGAGCAAAAAAGAAGAAAATTTTCCGAAAAATTTTCTTATCTAACCCAAGCAAACATGTCACACAATCAAACGAAACAACTTTTTTTGGTCATGAAATAAACTTACACAGGGATTAAGAAAGCAAAAATTCTATAGCCATATAGCATAGTCGGGCGATGCGCTTATAGACTTTAGCTAATCATCGGAATAGGCATGACTAGTTCCCCCGTCCGAAGCTTAACCTAACACGGTGCGCGAACCGGTTCGGTGCGCGTTAAGCAAGTGCTATAAGTGTCTGTTTCATGCACACGTGTGGTTTTTTTGCTAGTGTGTCCATTTCTCGAAGTCGATTCACAGCCTCGGACATGGCCATGATTTGTTAGGTGCAATGTATCTTAACTTGGCCGATCGGTCGCTCGCGCGCTTGAAAACAGTCTAAAAATCTCGGCGATTAGCAACAAAAAGGCTAGTGTGTTCTTTTCTTTTGGTTGCTCAACAGTTTTCTCGACGGACTTAGGAGGCCAAAATCCGTGTGTGTGAGCGGTTCTTCGCGCTCGACAAGGTCCACCTGGACACCATCGGTCTTTGTTGGTCACTAACTAACTAGCCAGCCAGCTACCAACTTCTTCGATTTGACAGCCACTTAATTTTGATATTTTCCTCGAGTTTCGGGTTTGCTGTCTTTCTTTCTTTCCCTTCCAAGTGCATGCGCGTCGGTGTCGTAACAGACTTCCCTCTTTTTCGCAATTTTTTTTACACTTCTTGTCCAATTTTAGAAATTTTCGTTGTAGAAGTTATTGATCGCGCTTTTATTCCAAGGCGCTCCACTGGTGTGCCATTGGAGGAGATGCTTTTGCCTGGCATACCTGTTTGCGTTACTAGATGATAATTGCGTTTTTTCTTGCGATTATTCATCTGATCTCCATCGCAGAGGTGAGCTAGATTACTGTAGAACGTTTTTCTAGTTTTACGAAAATTGTCGGCTATTTGGCGAAGTGGATAAGGAAACCGGCTGTCCGATCTGGCAAGTTAAGCAACGTTGGGTTGAAGCCGTTAAGGCAAAAATTTTGATCTACAAAAAACTCAAAAATCGATTTTTTGCTTAAAAATCGAAAGTTTTCTCAAAAATTGAATTTTTTCTCAAAATTTGAATTTTTGCTCAAATCGATTTTTGCTCAAAATTGAATTTTTTCCTCCAAAATCGAATTTTTTGTTCAAAAATCGAAATTTTGCTAAAAATTGAATTTTTTTCCTCAAAAATCAAATTTTTCCTCAAAAATTGAATTTTCTCCAGAATCGAATTTTTGTTCAAAATTGAATTTTTTTCTTCAAAAATTGATTTTTTTCAAAAATCGAAATTTTATTAAAAATTGAATTTTTGCTAAAAATTTGAATTTTTTCCTCAAAATTGAATTTTTTTCCTCAAAAATTGAATTTTCTCCAGAATCGAATTTTTGTTCAAAATTGAATTTTTTTCTTCAAAAATCGAAATTTTATTAAAAATTGAATTTTTGCTAAAAATTTGAATTTTTTCCTCAAAAATCAAATTTTTGTTCAAGATCGAATTTTGATCAAAAATCAAAAATTCAAAATTTGAATTTTTCCTCAAAAATCGAAATTTTTGCTCAAAATTGAATTTTTCTCAAAAATCGAAATTTTTTCTCAGAATCGAATTTTTGCTCAAAATTTCCTCAAAAATCGAATTTTGCTTTTTTTCTCAAAAATCATTTACAAACAATGAGGAAAAACAACTTTTCCTCCATTCTTTGTAAGAAAAGTTTTTTTGTAGATAAAATTTTTTGCCCTAGTGGGATCGAACCAGCGCACCCAACGTTGCTTAACTGACCAAATCGGACGGTCGACTTCCTTAACCACTTCACCAAGTAGTCGACATTTTTCATATCCATGAAAAACGTTATAACTTATTTTTTCTACATTTCCGTTTTAAGCTAGCGTATGGATCATCGGTCTACGTGGACTGGTCAGCGGAAGTGCCACAAAATTTGAACGTAATCCACTTCACGATCGACTACACCCCACCAATCGGCGAGCCGCCACCACATAGTGTATTGATCGCATCCGCCCGAAGTACCGTCGTCAATCACACCATCCCGGCGACGGACTATACTTTTCGAGTGATGGCAGGTCTCGTCGATGGCACCTCAATACGGATCTATGAGAAAGTCCTCCCTTCCAGTCCATTACCCCCGACCCTGGATTCGATTCAATCTTCAACGTTCGAAGCGACTATCTCGTATTTTCCACCCGAAGGCTCGTCCGCCGATCTCACCTATTATCTTGAATATTTCCCATTAGGGCACGAAGAGTTCACGAATTACGTCGAGACGAAAGCTAGTATAGTCAAATTGAGAGGACTAGAGCCGGATACTGAGTACCGTAAGTGTCTGAAAAATTTAAAAAATTTTTTCTGAAATACATTTTTACAACTCTATGAGACGAATATCCCATTAAAAGTTGAAAAAAAGTTGCCATTTTTGTACACGTTCGGAAAGTCCATGAAAAATGCATTTTTTGTTTTTACGAATCGTTCTGAATCGTTGTAGTTATTGAGATAATTGCGTTTAAAACTGTTCATGTTTTCGTTGTAATACATAAACTTTTTTGTGGAAAAATCGATTTTTGCAGCAATTTTTTCAATTTTCATAAAATGAACATTGTAGCAATTTTGTATAGCTAAATGCGACGAACAAAATGACACGAAAATTATCCAATTTGAACACTGTTTTGAGTTATTGAAGCAAAAACATGAATCAGAATTTTCGTTTCAATAACCCAAAACAATTTTCAAATTGGATCATTTTGACGTCATTTTATTCGTCAAAAACTCAATTTTTGAGCAAAATACGATTTTGAGCAAGAATTCAATTTTTGAACAAAAGTTATATTTTTTCCGTCTGTGTATTACAACGAAAACATTTGCCTAGGTTTCAAATTCCTGATTCAATCAAAATCTATATATTGAGAAGAAAATAATTCAAAATCCTTGAACATTTATGCAAAAATAAATACAGCATTTTGTATAACTCGACGAAACGAATCAAACAACACCAAAATTATTCAATTTGAAAATTGTTTTGGGTTATTGAAGCGAAAACATGAATCAGAATTTTCGTTTCAATAACCCAAAACAATTTTCAAATTGGTTAATTTTGGTGTCATTTTATTCGTCTCGTTGAGTTATACAAAATGCTGTATTTATTTTTTCATAAATGTTCAATTTTCTTCTCAATATACAGATTTTATTTATCCAGGGAAAGAATTTATCGTCGCAAGTTTTCGTTGTAATAAATAAATTTTGAAAAATCGGCAACTTCAATTTATAATAGCAAAGATATTTACATCGAAATTTGATGATTTTAGTGCAAAAAATTCAAAAAAGTTTGTATATTACAACGAAAACCGTGAACGCAAATTCAAATTTCAAACTCTCGAAAACTACAACGATTCAGAGTTTCCCGTAAAAACAAAAAATGCTCCATTTTTCATGAATTTTCCGAATTTCAACAAAAATTGGCAACTTTTTTCCTTCGTTCTTTAACGCCTCTAACATCCCTGGTAAAATTCTAAAATTCTGACATTTTTTCAGTTTAATGGTAATTTTGAAAATTTTAGACATCAAAATTTTCACCATCTTCAAGGGTATGCCATCATTGGGTTTTGTAGTTGGTCAATTTAGAACACAAGGTATATCATTATGCCACGGGCGGCGCATGGGGGTGGGGTCCACATTTGTAAATTTTGAAAAAAATGCACTTTTTATTCAAAGGTTGAGCGAAATTTTGACGATTTTTGATCAAAAATGGCACTTTTTTAGTGGAAAATTGAAAAAATACGAAATTTTGGTGAAAAATCAAATTTTGGGCAAAACATAAGGAGTGAATATTAGGTAAATTTATTCATTTCTCTAGTTTGGGAGGGGGTTCACGAATTCTGCGGACCCCCCCCCCCCACGGCGGGGGGCCGCTACTATCATCACCATTTTCAGTTTCAATAAAAATCTTAAACAAAATTCAATTTTTCAACTTTTTGTACAAAAATTTGAAAAAGTGCATGTTTTCGTTGTAATACACAAACTTTTTAAAAATTCTTTCAAAAAAATTTCTTTTAGGGTTGTCGAACACCGCCAGTCCGTCGATCTATTCAGCTCCTATAAGTTCGAGTCCTATCCAATACCTAACATTTCTTCCAACAACTACATCTTTTGGACCATCTGTGAATGTGGAATCGGGAAGTTCGTACCCTACCACACCCAGATTCCCTATTTTGCCCGAGTTTACTTCTTTGTCAGTGTCATTTGTTAGTGAGCCAAAATTGGCTTCAATTCATCCTTCGTCTGTGGATCCAGTTGCTATTCCGAGTACAGCCGCACCAACCACCTCAAATTCCATGCCTTTGTTTACTACTACAATTATTCCACCTTATGGCATAATGTCGCTCGTGTCTTCAACAATTGATACAACAACTGTGCGAACTTCTAGTTCTTCGAAAAGTTCCAATAAGACACGGACATCGAGAACACGTTCGCCTAAAACTAAACCGACTCGTGTAACGGTATGTTCGAGTTTTTTCTTAGGATCAATTCACTCGGAAAAAACCCTATATAAAAATAGTATATTCAAAAAGATCATGAAAAATGGAGCATTTTTTGTTTTTACGACAACCTCTGAATCGTTGTAGTTTTCGAGAGAATTGCGTTTGAAGTTTGAATTTGGGTTCACGGTTTTCGTTTTAATACACAAAAAATTTTTTAAATTTTGCACAAAAATTGACTTTTTTACACAAAAATGAAAAATTAATATTTTTTAAATGTTAACAATTCATAATTTTACTATGCTTTTTGATGATTTTAGTGCAAAAGATTCAAACAAGTTTTGTGTATTACAACGAAAACCGTGAACCCAAATTCAAATTTCAAACGCAATTATCTCGAAAACTACAACAATCCCGAAGTTGTCGTAAAAACAAAAAATTCCCCATTTTTCATGCTCTTTTCGAATAAGTTATTTTTATATAAAGTTTTTGTCGAGTGGGGTGAGCATTTTTCAATTCTAGACAACAATACCAACGCCATCAACCTCATTGACTCGAGCAACAACAACATTTACTGATACTGAAGAAGAACCCATAGAAGAAACTAAGATAAAATCTCAAGAAAAGGTTGAAGATGAAGTCACATTCGAGACCGAAACGCACGAAAAGCCCGAGGAAATTGATGTGACACAAGCCAAGGCTACAGCTATAACAAACTCCAAAGCTAGTTTGTATAGTGTTCCACCGGCACCACTAGAAATAGCCAAGGATAAAAATCAATTGAGGATTGAATGGTCACCACCGGAAGAAGCTCTCTGTGACAGCTACAAGTTGAACTATACTGTGTTGAGTTTGAGCCAGCCGAAGAGTTTTGATGTCTCCTCGACCAACAACTATTTTGTTCATATCAAGTTTCTTACGGGTCATAAACTTGAAGTAAGTCGTTTGATAAACAAAATTGTGAGGCCAAACTATGACCTCATGTTTTGGTTGTAATACACAAACTTTTTTGACGATTGTAAAAAATATATATAAAATTTTTAGTTGCTAGTTGAATGTTGGTTTGAAGGCGCCGTTTCGACTTCCTGGTGGGCATATCGCGTCATCGATCTCGGAAGTAACTTTCGAACTAAATCCCAACACTTCAACTCCAATCATTTTAGAGCCTCGACCAGTAGAAAATTTGCATATTGCCAACATGGAAACAGATGAATTCTATTTGTCTTCAATCATCCTGGACTTCGATTGGCCGGCTGGGCATAATTTTGATCACTATGAAATCCTCGTTTCGTATTCTTTAGGCAAAGTAAAATTTTTTGTGTGTGAAATCCCATCCCTATTGTATGGATCATGAAAGGGCCAGTCCACAACATGAATCAGGATTTTCGTTTTAATAACCAAAAACATTGTCCAAATTCAATAATTTTAGTGTTATTTGATTCGTCTCGACGAGTATAAAAAAACCTAAACCTTGGCATAAGCTTAAGCCTAAGCCTAAGCTTAAGCCTAAGACTAGGCTTAAGCCTAAGCCTTGGCGTAAGCCTAAGCCTAGGCTTAAGCCTAAGACTAAGCCTAGGCCTAGGCCTAAGCCTAAGACTAAACCTAGGCCTAAGCCTAAAACTAGGCTTAAGCCTAAGCCTTGGTGTAAACCTAGGCTTAAGCCTAAGCCTAGGCCTAAGACTAGGCTTAATCCTAAGCCTTGGCATAAGCTTAAGCCTAAGCCTAAGTCCCTTTGCTTCAATACACAAAACATATTCAAAATTTTTCAAGCAATTTTGTTTCGCATCTCTTCAGGGTTGACGAATTGGAATTTACTTCCAAAGCAAAAGTTGGTCGCCACAACATGAACTTTTCTTGTCCAAAAATGCACACTGATCCTTTATTAATGTTGTTTTCAGAAAGTGGTGGGAAAAAATCAGCTGGTCGTGCACGAGAAAGGCCCCGTGAAGTTGGAGAAACTTGAGCCGGCAAAAATGTACACAATTACTGTCCGAAACGTTTCTCGCGAGCTAGAGATTGCCAGTCCAGCAAAAGGGCTTCGACAAATTACACGTACGCGATCAATGGACACCGAGAATTTGGAGCTACTATACAATAGAGGGGGCGGGCCACTCACGTGAAAATTTGTTCCTGGAAATGACCTCTAGGGGTAAAAGCATGCGTCGAATTTGACATTTTCGAAGCGAAAATACACTTCCCTGATTCAGGGAAGGCCTGTGTAAAAATCGTATTTTTGCCTAAAAACGACCAGCAAAAATCCGATTTTAGAGCAAAATTCAATTTTTGAGAAAAAAATTCAATTTTAAGCAAAAATTCAATATCGAATTTCCAAAATTTTTCAACAAAAATCACATTTTTGCAACTTTTCGCTTCAATACACAATACGCCTTCCCTGAATCAGGGAAGCATTTTTTCGCTTCGAAAATATCAATTTCGGATTCACTCGCATGTTTTTACGGTCATTTACAGAAAAAAATTTTCATGTGGGTGGCCCCCCTATTGTGTAGTAGCTCCGATAATTTAGACTAATTCGGCTTTTTTAGCACCAGTCATAACGTCGACTGTTTATCCGGGTCAAATTTCGTCGAATGCTATCAACATTAATTTTGGGGAATCGGATCCCGAGCATTTGTTCGATTCATATGAATTGATTTTTTCCGGTAGCTCCAAGAACATCACCAAACAGTTGGCCAAGGATGACCCGTGAGTATTCGATGAAAAAAGGGAGCTACTACACAATAGAGGGGACACCATTTTGCGACTTTTCGCTTTAATATACAGGCCTTCCTGAATCAGGGAAGCATTGTTTCGCTTCGAAAATGTCAAATTCGGATTCCCCGCATGTTTTTACGGTCATTTCCAGAAAAAATTTAAAAAATTTTTTCACATGAGTGGCTCCCAATTGTGTAGTAGCTCCAAAAAAGGATAAAATAGAAAAAAATTTTTATAGCAAATCGTTTACTTTCAACAAACTTATCCCTGGGAAAACGTACCATTTCGATTTGTACACGCTATATAAAGGCATAAGAAGTCGGCCTGTTTCTGCAGATATAACCACTTGTATGTCTTTTTCAGCGAGAGACAAAATAAAAGCGCTGCCCATATAGCTTAGTGGATAAGTAAGGCGACCGTCCGATCTGGCAAGTTAAGCAACGTTGGACCGGCAGGTTGGATTCCCGCAGGGTCAAAAATTTTTATTTTCAAAAAAATTTGATTTTTATGGAGCGAAAAATTTTTGCCCTAAAACCAAAATTTTTTTTGAAAATCAAAAGTTTTAACCCTGCGGGCCCAATGTTGCTTAACTTGCCAGATCGGACGGTCACCTTACTTATCCACTGAGCTATGTAAGCAGCGCTTTTTATATTCTCTCTTTCTCTTGAAACAGACTGTATTGAGAATTTCAGATCCACTCAAAGTGACAAAACTCTACCCTATACTTGGGCCTGGCTATGCCGCTTTATATTGGGACATTGAAAACGTCGCCGACAATGAATGTCGTTATCGACTTGCGTAAGCTTTTTTTAGTGATTCAAGGACCGGTCTGCTTTTGGGGAAATGATTCCATGAGAAAGAGCAGAAAATTCTGAGCATTTTTTGCTTTTACGGCACTACTTGAAAATCTAACGTTAAAAAGTTATGAGCGAAATAGAATAGTGAAAAAAAATTTTCAAACAAGTTTAAACATTGAAGCGAAGAGCCTTAGGCATCAATGAAATTTTGCATTGAAACGATTTAATAAATCATTATAAAATTCAAAATCCTTGATGATTTAGGAAAAAAGAAAGATGGCATTTTTTATAACTCGTCGAGACGAATAAAATGACACCAAAATTATTAAATTTGAAGAATGTTTTGGGTTATTGAAACGAAAATTCTGATTCAGGGTCTTCGTTTCAATAACCCAAAACATGCTTCAAATTTAATCATTTTGGTATCATTTTATTCGCCTCGACAAGTTATAAAACATGCCATCTTTCTTTTTTCCTAAATCATCAAGGATTTTGAATTTTATAATGATTTATTAAATCGTTTAAATGCAAAATTTCAGTGCAGGCTCTTCGTTTCAATATACAAATTCGTTTGAAATTTTTTAGCAAGTTTGTTTCGCTCATAACTTTTTACCGTTAGATTTTCAAGTAGTGCCGTAAAAGAAAAAAATGCTCAGAATTTTCTGTTCTTTCTCATGGAATCAACTCCCCCGAAAAGTAGACTGGTCCTTTAATGAGACTTTTTTGTGTAGCTACACCTCCACATCGAATACGGGTATTCGAAAAGAGCAAACGGTCGAGTTGAAAAATACTAACCATCATACATTTACAAAGTTGGATTACGACACTTATTACACTTTCACGATTACGGTCATCATGGGTGTTGGTGAGGCAGAAGCCGAGTCCGAGTCGGAATCCGTTACCGTTGGCTTTTCTTCAAGATGTATGTTGAATCAATTTATTGAACAGCCTACTATTTATATCATTATCCCCTCTAATAGAGCGAGAGGGGGACGACATGTCTAATAGAGTGACTATTTTTCAATCCACTCTGGGAGTCGTTCGCTGAATGATATTGAGAACAAATCCTGGAGGAGTGGGAGGGGGGGGGGTATCACTCTATTTTTAAACCCATCCTGGTGAAAAGTTTGTCAAAATTGAACCCCCCCCCCTAGTCGATCCTTCTCCCTACTTCACTGGGCATTCCCTCCCCCCCCCTAGCATCGCCTATGATCTCAATCAATTTTTTAGCTACATCGGCACCTCTCTTACAACGTTATGGAAGTCGAGAACTGTCCCTCACGGTATGACTTATAAATTTCTTTCCCCCAAAAATATCACCACTTTGAATTTATAGTTTGACAACGATCGTCACCTTTTTGCGGACACAAACGGTGTCATCGACAATTTTGCAATTATTGTCACGGAGGATATTGAGGTTACGCTCCACATTTGCTTGTTATATCATTAAAACTAATTTCGAAAAATTATTTTCAGTTAGGTGGAGATGATTTCGAACTGAAGCCATGGCACGAGATCCGAAATGAAGAGAAATGGCCAGCCTATAGGGCATCCCCCTCTACATACAACCCATTTAAGAAGGGCACAAAATCTGCTACTTTTATAATCGGGGAAGAAGGTAAAATATTCATCTTGCACTAATATGAAAACAACTATTTTTAGATTGCGATAGGAGGAAGCTTGATGAGCCGGTAATTCTTGGATTCTCAATTCGGATTCTCAATTCGAATCCTTGACCCTGATTCAGGGTAGCATATTGATGCGAAAATGAAAAAAAAATCGGATTTTGACAGAATATCCGATGGGTTCGAAAATCGTGTTTTCGAAACATGAAAACGCTTCCCTGATCCTAAAAAGTGGGAAATTTGATTTTTTTTCATTTTCGCTTCAATACACTACCTTGAATCAGGGTCAAGACAGCGTTTTCACACTTCGGGAGTGCGCGCAATCGATTCTCCGCATCAAATTACCCCTATAGGGGTCATTGTTTTAGAAAAAAATTTTTTGGTCCAAAATTCATGAAAAATCACGAAAATTCCACTTTTTGGGATACCCTATAATAGTTCATGTTTTCGTTGTAATACACAAACATCTCTTCCTATATTTTCGTCCCTTTTTAGTACTGTAACGGTGCTCTTCGTTCACACATCGACTATTTTGTGAAAATTCGTGCCTACTCCGTTTC